>VMDO01004015.1:0-38185 GCA_007922755.1 Pedetes capensis | reverse complement strand
GCATCAAAAGAAGATGGGAAGAATACACAGTCATTATACAAGAAAGAATTGGTAGATGACCAACCATTCCAAGAGGTTGCATATGAAGAGGAACCACTGGTGTTGAAGGACGAAGTGGAAGCTGCCTTGAAAGAACTGGCGAAACACAAGGCTCCAGGAATTGATGGGATACCAATGGAGATGTTTCAACAAACAGATGCAGCACTGGAGGTGTTAACATGTTTGTGCCAACAGGTTTGGAAAACACCTACTTGGCCAACTGACTGGAAGAGATCCACATTTGTGCCTATTCCCAAAAAAGGAGATCCAACTGAATGTGCAAACTATCGGACAATATCATTAATGTCGGCACACAAGCAAAATTCTACTAAAGATCATTCAGAAGTGACTGCAGCAGTATATAGACAAGGAACTACCGGAAAATCAAGCGGGATTCAGAAGACGGTGGGGAACCAGGGACATCATTGTTGATGTCAGGTGGATATTAGCTGAAAGCAGAGAATATCAGAAATATCAAAATATCTATGTTTTATTGACTATGCAAAGGTATTTGATTGGGTGGATCATAATAAATTATGGATAACACTTCGGAAAATGGGAATACCAGAACACCTAATTGTGCTCATGAGAAATCTGTACATGAACCAGGAGGCAGTTGTTCGAACAGAACAAGGAAACACTGTGTGGTTTAAAGTTGAGAAAGGTGTGCATCAGGGCTGTATACTTTCACCCTATCTCTTCAGTTTATAAACTGAACAAATAATCTGTGAAGCTGGACTTTATGAGGAAGAACGTGGCATCGAGATTGGAAGAAGATTCATTAACAACCTGCATTATGCAGATGACACCACTCTGCTTGCTGAAAGTGAAGAGGATTTAAAACATTTACTGATGAAGATCAAAGATCATAGCCTTCAATATGGGTTACAACTATACATCAACAAAACAAAAATCCTTACGACTGGGTCAGCACGCAACTTCACATTAAATGGAGAAAAGATTGAGGTTGTCCAAGATTTTGCTTTGCTTGGCTCTATAATCAACACCCTTGGAAGCAGCAGTCAAGAAATCAAAAGATGCATTGCTCTAGGAAAAGCTGTGGCAAAAGATCTGTTTAGAGTATTGAAAAGCAAAGATGTCACATTGAAGACGAAGGTGCGTCTGACTCATGCCATGGTATTTTCAGTGGCATCATATGGTTGTGAAAGCTGGACATTGAACAAGAGAGACAGAAAAAGAATTGATGCTTTTGAATTGTGGTGCTGGAGACGTCTGTTGTATATACCATGGACTGCCAAAAGAATCAACAAATCTGTTCTAGAAGTGCAACCAGAGTGCTCCTTGGAAGCAAGAATGGCCAGACTGCATCTTACATATTTTGGACATGTAATCAGGAGAGATCAATCCCTGGAGAAGGACATCATGTTTGGGAGAGTGGCAGGTCAATGCAAAAGAGGAAAACCCTCCACCAGATGGATTGACACAGTGTCTGCAACAATGGGCGTAAACATAAATAAGATCGTTTGCCTGGCACAGAATCGGAAAGTGTTTCGATCTGCTCTACATAGGGTTGCTATGAGTCGGTCTCGACTCAACGGTACCTAACAACAATAAGGTTATCTACCTCTACTCACCCCTACAATGGATTTTCTACACTGTTAATCCTCATACCCCCACTTAAACTTAAAACACTTCAAAAGCTGGTCAGTGACCTTAGAACAAAGCCCAAATTCTCATAGCATGGCTTTAAAAAGCCTTCCACTGGTAGTATCTGCAGAGCTCTTCAATTCTTATCTACCACCACTGTCTTGCAAATCTCCACACTCCCAATACAACCATGCTAAACTCTTTTAGGAGATGCCTCATATTCTTGCTGCCAGGCTTTCACACAGGCTACTTACTCCCTCTAGCTAGAATTTCTCTTTCTCTTCATCTGGC
Organism: Pedetes capensis; assembly: GCA_007922755.1. Taxonomy (NCBI): domain Eukaryota; kingdom Metazoa; phylum Chordata; class Mammalia; order Rodentia; family Pedetidae; genus Pedetes; species Pedetes capensis. The sequence goes on along the minus strand of VMDO01004015.1, from coordinate 36,247 downwards.
TAACCCCACACACCCTTCAAAACTTAACTTATTCATCATGTCCCTCCAATTCAGGTCCTCCTAGTCTCTGAACAATTAGGCCCCCCTGTTGCTGTGTACTCTCACCACAACTGCACTTAAATTACAAACATATGGGACAACTTAAAAACAAATCCTGAATGAAAACCATCCCAGAGGGCTAGACTATTTTAAACTCCCTTCCCCACTTTTTTTTTTTTTTTTTTTTTGGGACAGCGTCTCTTTGGTTAGGCTGGCCTCAAATTTGCATTACTCCTCCTGCCTCAGCCTCCTGAGTGCTAGGATTACAGGCAGGAGCTACCACATCTTGCTTTAATCTGCTAATACTCACCATCCTATTTATAAGGCGGCAATGAATTTGCCAATTATTATTTCTCAGATTTTATATCATACTCATGTGCATGCACATGTTATCACACTATATATCTCAACCTTATCTCCTACGGGCCACTTACTTTTATGTTTAGTCTAAGAGAAACTACAGTGTTGTGAACATTTCCTTATAAGTCACTGTCCTATAAAAAGGATGCTGTGCATTAACAGGTTAACCTATTTTTATTTAATGAATAATTTACATATGGTAAAACTATCACAAAAAGCAAGTGATGGTGAACATAGCTCAGGTGGTGGTTATCCCTGGGGATTGGTAAAGGGATTATGGATTTGGCAATGTTTCAGTGCTGGATGGTGGTTTCATAGGTGTTTTGTTTTGTAATTTATATGTTACATATATTCTTTTGTATGTTTCAAATATTATATAAAATTATTTTTAAATGTTTGCTGAATGCCCAAATGACTAACCTCAGTTACACATTCCCATCAATATATTCTCATTTTCCTTTCAAAACATTCCTCAGAAAGCTTGGTGAAAAAAGTTTGGGAGCTAAGGAAAAAACACACAGAACCTGCTATAGTGATGATGAATTTGACTTTACTAGAGGAAACCCATGAAAGTATGGGACTCTAGTACTCTGTAAAGCCATAAACAGAGTCAGAGACTGAGTAGTCATGAGGAGCCTGGTTCCAACACCCTGCCATGCCTTCCCTCTCCTCTACTCTCATTTTCCTAGGAATCTTAGCCACCTTAAATCTGGTGACCACATAATTATAAACAAGGGAAGACTCCAAGTCAGGCACACATCTCACAGCAGATTACAGCAGTGGTAGATAAGCTGGTCATTCTGTAGACGATAGAAGCAATCTGTGAAGCAGGAGTCTACCAAAGCAAAAGGGCATTCATAGACAAGTTGTGGTTTGTACTTACATGCTGACTGCTATCCAGACAGGGTGATGGATTGGGTAGCTGAGTCAAAGGTTTCCGAAAAGGAGACAGGAAACATTCCCGGATCTGGATCTCACTGCCACATTTCCGTTTCTTAGGCGTCTAAGAGAAAGAAATGGAGGAGCTACACTGGTACACCTGGAAGACCACAGAAAGCACCCTAATGGAAACTGGCATTTAAAGTGCTTATTAGAGCCAGAGGTGGTGGTGAGCACATGTAGTGCCAGCTACTTCACAGGCTGAGATAGTACACTTAAGAGTTCGAGACCAGCCCAGGCAACATAGCATGACTGCCATCTAAAAAAAAAAAAAAAAAACCTTACTGAGGTGCCAGGACCATGCTAAACTCTTCACATGTATTAACCATATATATTTATTATCCCTATTTACCAGATTAGAAAACTGGAGCATGAGCTGGGGATGTAGTTCAGTGGTACAGCACCTGCCCTGGGTTCAATCCCCAGTACCAAAAAAAAAAAAAAGACCCTGGAACTTAATGAGGTTAACTTACCTAAACTGAGGGAGAAACAAAACTGAGGGAGAAACAAAACTGAGGGAGAAACAAAGAGGTAAATGCTAGGTAAGTGCTCTACCAATGACTGAGCTACACTGCCACCCCAGAAGTAAATGAAGTGGGCCTGTAAAGAGCAAGTCCACTAGCAGCATGGAGTCATGGTGGCCCCAATCAAATGCTTCCTGCCCTGAGTTTTCCAAAAGAGGGAGAACAGTGTAGTTATTCCCAACTCCTAAGACGTTGAGGCCATCCTCATTCAATCTGTCCCATGACAGTGAGAACTTCAGCACCAAAAACATTTTCAGGGGCAACCAGCAATGCAGCTCTGTTTATGAACCACCTGCAGAGAATACTGCCCCAAGTTCAAGTCTGAAATACATCTAAGTGGTGAGGGGGCAGCCAGTGTGCCTTCCTCACATGTAGAAGAGCCACCTGCACACCAGCAATGCAACTAAAGAGTGATTCCCACCAAGCCATCAGGCAAGAACATACTTGTACCAGACTGTCAAGTTATTTTAAGCTTCAGTGATCCTATAAGACACACCTGAAACAAACACCAAGCCCTCTTCTTCTTTACAAGCCTTTATTCACTGCTCCTATAAAAAAGTGCCTTCTAGTCATTCCTTAGTTGATTCTTGCCTCCAGAGCTCCAGGAACCAAACCCTTCCTGAGCTGTGCGTTCTCGTGTTTTCTCTCTCTCTCTCTCTCCCCCCCCCCTCTCTCTTTGAAGTACATGCTGCATTGCACTAGATTTATCTTGGTTTATATAGGTTCAGCCAACAGCCAGTACCAGTAACCCTCCAATGCAGACAACAAAGCACAGGGTCCAGTTCGAAGTACAACATACTGTATTTGAGTATGAGCAGGGACTTGGAAGGACACCACTCCTTAGATCTAGGCCCAGGTAAGCACAGAATCCTATGGTGGGCACAGAAGACTACTATTCTATGATACTGGGCAGAGAACAAAGAGTAAGAGGGGAATGTTGCCACCATTGAGGCTTTTTCTCTCCTAAAAGACTCCAAAGACCCAACTAGCCTAGTCCTTGGTTTTAGCATACACCTCTTACCAAGAAAGAGGCTACATTAGTTTCTAGTGATGCTATGTAGAGAATATTTCATTAATCTTGTTCAATGCCTGGCACACAATAAGGTCCACGAAAAGTTTACTGAATATAAAGTGGAGCACGGTGACACATGCCTGTAATTTCAGCACTCAGAAGGCTGACGCAGGATTGCGAGTTCAAGGCCAACCTAGGCTACGTAGTGAGATCCAGCATAAAAAAGGAAAAGAAAAGAAAAGAAAAGAAAAAGAAAAAGAAAAAGAAAAAAAGAAAAAAACGCTAAATGTGTGAGCCCCTAGGGTGACAATGTAACTCCAAAAAGCAAGTCCAGGCTTCCTTTCTGCCCTAACAGCCCTGCATCCCCATCTTCCCTATCCCCTAGTGCACTTACCACTGCCCCTGGCTGCCAGTCTTCATCATCAGAGGATCTACTACTACCTTCAGGTTTCCTTCTGGCCAGCTGGCTGGGAGCTAAGCTCCTCCTCTTTAAGGAAAAATGCAAACTGAGTATCTGCAGGGATCCTGCAGCCTGGGCCTATTAGATCCAGACAGAGGGCTACTCCCAGTCTCGCCTAGGGCTACACTTACCATCCTGGGCCCAGGAGCATAAAATGTCAATGTCACGTACCCATCAGCCAAAGGTCAAAGGCACAAAGCAGCAGGGAATGCAAGACCGGGGCTTGATATAGAGAGAACTGCTAAGAAGATGGGCTAATTAAAGAGGGGGCATGAATTGGGTCCAAACTATGAGAATGTCGGTCGCTAGCTAGGGAAGGCGAGATACTAGGTCAGAGGATGGGTCCAAGCAGAGCCGCGTGTAAATCTGGGGGGGGGGAGGAGGCAGGCTGAGTGCAAGAATGAGCAGAGTGGAGTCGGAATAAGGGTCCCGCTAGGATTGAAGGAAATAGGTAGTTGCAGAGGGGTGAGGGAGATGCCACTGGCCAGGAGAAAAAAGTCGGGGTGAAAGACCAAGAGTGAGGCGCCTGAATCCAGAGAGGGGTGGGGATTTCCCAGGATTGAAGACTGGAGGACAGGCCTGAAATGAAGGAGGGCGAGCAGAGACCTAGGAAAGACCGGCAAAAAAAACCGACGTTGGAAGGGGAAATCTCAGGCGAGGCTGAAAAAAGCCGCAGAAAAGGATTGGGAGCCGCGCAGCAGCTCCTTAATCTTCCGCTTTCAAAGCGCGCGTTAACAGCCGCCAGGCGGTGTCAATCGAACTTCCCGCCACGCTGCCGCTGCATCACCCATTGGCTGAGTTTGATGAGTTCGGCGCTCTTACGCCAAGAAGGGGCGGACTCAGTGCTGCGGCCGCAGAAGAGTCTGGGTATTGCAGCTGAAGAAGCTCAATGGCAGGCTGGGAAGTAAACTTTAGGATCCAGGGCCTGCGGCTGGTGGGCGGGGCAGGGGGCGTGGAAAGCCGGGATCGGGGCGGGGTCAGATAGATGGGTGGAGCCAGAGGGGCGTGGCGAGTCCGGCCAGCAGTGTTAGGTCTTGTGGGCTGGCTCTCCACCCCCACACACCCTCCACTTTCCTAATCCCGGCTTGGTTTGGAGGCGGTTGAGCTGAGGGGATAGTTTGCACCGCACTGTTCCTCGGAGGAGTTACCAGTTCGGGTAGACCCCGGGTGATTAGAAAAGGCAGCACATTTTTGCGAATTTGGATTGAACTCTAGAGCCAATCCCACCTTTCTGGTACCGGATATGAAGTAGAGGTCCCGGGTTGAAGTTAAACTTGCCCACCAGGAGGGTGAGGGGCAGTGTTGGCCTGGACAGCCACGTGGTGAGCGCGGGCAATGGAACGTGACATTCTCCTTCCTGGAGTGTCTTGGAAGAAGCTGCCTTCCTTTCCTAGGGTGGAGGAGTGGATTTGGGAGTCAGAGACTTAATCACCCAATCTCCCAAAAGTTCTCTTTGTTCATCTCTAAAATGCTATTAAACTAGTACCTCCCCCACGAAGTTATTCTCAGAAGCAAATGTGTGCAAAGTGCGCAGTCCCATACCTAGGTACTCATTTAATGAGAGCACACACATGACATTTATCACTTTGTACGTCTAAGTTTCTTAGATATAACAATTCGTTTAATGTTCTCACCTATAAAATAGGTTTATTATTTTCCCCATTTAAATACGAGGAAATGGGCTGAGAGAGGTTAGTAACTTGTCCAAGGTCACATATCCAGTGAATACAGCCAAGATTTACGTTTAGGCAATCTGGCTCCAGAGCCATTGTTCTTATCCATAGTGCTACGATGAAGGAGAGGTGGAGCCCCATTTTGTGGTGCCTGAAGTTCTGGCTTTTTGGTCGGGCCTGGTTAGTACTTGGATGGGAGACCATCTGGGAATACTGGGTGCTGTAGGCTTGGGAGAGAGATCTGGCAAACACTCGCAAAACAATTATCCATTGAAAACCCTATGAATAGCAGAGAAACACAATAGTGTTGGGCATGGCATAGTGTTAGGGAGTGTTTTGTTCTCTTGTACATAGGATAGCTATGAGTCGGACCTGACTCCACAGCACCTAACAACTGCAGAGCTTTTGTAAATACTGTTGGGATCCTGTAAAATTAGATACACTTGGGTTTTGTTTTGTTTTGCTTTTGAGATATTGGGGGTTGAACCCAGGGCCTCACCCATGTTTTGCAAGCACTCTACCACCTAGCGCCTGCAGCCGTAGCCCTGTGGCATCTGATCCCGTCAGATCTCAGAAGCTAAGCAGGGCCGGGCCTGGTTAGTACCTGGATGGGAGACTGCCTGGGAACACCAGGTGCTGTAGGCTTGGGAGAAGGACCTGGCAACCCACTCCCAAAAATCAATCTGCCATTGAAAACTCTATGAACAGCAGAGAAGCACTGACAACAGTGTTTCCCCTGTTGTACAGAGGGTCACTACGAGTCGGATACCGACTTGACGGCACCTAACAACAACAACAACAACAACTACCACCTAGCTGTACCCCAGCCCATTTTTTACTTTTTATTTTGAGATGGTCTGGCTAAGTTACACAGGTTGCCTCTGGCCTCCCACTGAACCTGCCATCTTCCCACCTCCCCCTCCTGTTTCCTGGGATTCCAGGCAGCACCACACAAAGAAAAAAAACAGGACACACCCAATTATGGAATCTTAGAGATTTGAGTCCTTATCTTCTGAAACCTTTTTAGGCAATTTATTAGGAATACTTCCAACAGAAATGCTTCCTGTTGATGTCTGCCTTCTCCCAAAGTTAGAATAGTATGATTACAAATCCCCCCAACAGTGAATTCTAGCACTACCAGGGGGTGTGCAGATAGGCCCTCAAACTTACCCTTAGCTTCTTGATAAATCAGCCTCTGATTATAACTATTACTGTTTTGGGGGATACAGGGCAATAATTTTTACTTAGTGATTTTGTTTTTCTTTTGAGGTAGCGTCTCACTATGTTGCCCAGGCTGGCCTTGACTTTGCCATCTTCGTGCCTCCCAAGCACAGGAGTGGCCCACCATGTCCAGCTCTACTAATTTTTTGTTTTGTTTTGGTTTTGTTTGTTTGGTTGGTTGGTTGGTTTGGTTTTGGTTTTGTTCTTTTGAGACAAAGACACACTGTGTAGCTCAAGCTGGCCTGGAACTCACTATGTGGCCCAGGCTGGGCTTGAACTCACAATTCTCCTGCCTCGGCTTCCCAACTGTCCAGATTATAGGGATGCACCACCACATCTAGCTACTTATTTTTGAAGGATTTTTGTTTTTGTTTTTATAGTACTAGGGATTAAACCCAGTGTCTTGCATGCTCAGCTACATCCTCACCCCCTAAATTTGCTTTTGTTTTGTTTTGTTTTTGTTCTGCTGGGACTTGAACCTAGACTACCACTGAGCCTCATCTCTATCCCAGAGTTAAATTTAATTGTGAGGTAGTTCACATGCTGTTGTAAGAAATAATACTATAGCCAGGTGCCGTGGTGGCAGTGGCACATGCCTGAAATCCCAGGGACTTGGGAAGTAGAAGTAGGAAGATTGCAAGTTTGAAGACAAAGGCAGCCCACATAACTTAGGGAGACCCTATCTCAAGATAAAAAAATTTAAATGAGGCAGTTTGAATCACGGTGCAACGAGGGAGTAGGTGGTGGGGTCTTGCTGTGTGTCTGACTAGCCCTTTTTCTGCCGCGCTTGTTTGAGCCTCGGCGGGATTTGAAATGGCTGGTGGCAAAGCTGGGAGGGACTCCGGAAAGGCCAAGACAAAGGCGGTTTCCCGCTCTGAGAGGGCCGGCTTGCAGTTCCTGGTGGGCCTTATTCATCAACACCTGAAATCTAGGACAACCAGCCATGGACATGTGGGTGCCACTGCCACCATGTACAGTGCAGCCATCCTGGAGTATCTCACCGCAGAGGTGGTTGAACTGGCAGGAAATGCATCAAAAGACCTAAAGGTAAAGCGTATTATCCCTCATCACTTGCAACTTGCTATTGGTGGAGTTGAAGAATTGGACTTTCTCATCAAGGCTACAATTGCTGCTGGTGGTGTTGTCCCACACATCCACAAATCTCTGATTGGGAAGAAAGGACAACAGAAGACTGTCTAAAGGATGCCTGGATTCCTTATTATCTCAGGACTCTAAATATTCTAACAGCTGTCCAGTGTTGGTGATTCCTGTGGTCTGTATCTCTGTGAAAAACACGATTTTGCCTTTTTGTAATTTTCTTTGAGCAAGTGGGAAGTTTAACTAGCTTTCCAAACCAAATTTCTGCATTGGAGTCTTAACCATATGTAAGTGTTACTGTGGCTTCAAAGAAACTATTGATTCTAAAGTAACGGGTTTTGATTGAGTTGACTGTATTTTAAAAACTGTTTGGATTTTAATTGTGATACAGAAGTTATAGTAACAAACATTTGGTTTTGTACAGACATTATTTCCACTCAGGTGGATAAGCTTAATAAAGGTCATGTTGTTGTTAGGTGCCATCGAGTCGAATCCAACTCATAGCGACCCTATGTATAGCAGATCGAAACACTTGCCGATTCTGTGCCAGGCAAACGATCTTATTTATGTTTAAGCCCATTGTTGCAGACACTGTGTCAATATATCTAGTTGAGGGTTTTCCCCTTTTTTGTTGACCTACCACTCTCCCAAACATGATGTCCTTCAGGAATTGGTCCCTCCTGACTACATGTCCAAAATACATAAGCTGTAGTCTAGCCATCCTTGCTTCCAAGGGGCATTCTGGTTGTACTGCTTCTAGGACAGATCTCTTGGTTCTTTTGGTAGTCCATAGTATATTCAATATTCATCTCCAGCATCATAATTTAAAAGCATCAATTCTTCTACTGTCTCCTTTGTTCATTGTCCAGCTTTCACAATCATATCATGCAACTGAAAATACCATGGCATGAGTCAGGTGCACCCTCACCTGCAATGTAGTATCTTTACTTTTCAGAACTTTAAAGAGATCTTTTGCCACAGTTTTTCCCAATGCAATGCATCTTTTGATTTCTTCACTACTGCTTCCATGGTTGTTAATTGTAAAACCAAGTAAAGCAAAATCTTGAACAACCTCAATCTTTTCTCCATTTATCATGAAGTTGCATACTGATCCAATTGTAAGGATTTTTGTTTTGTTGCTGTTGAGTCGCAATCCAGACTGAAGCCTCTATTCTTTAATCTTCATCAGTAAATGTCTCAAATCCTCTTTGCTTCCAGCAAGCAGAGTTGTGTCATTTGTTGCCTGCAGTCATACCACTGTGGTGTCCCATCCCATCAGATCTCGGAAGCTAAGCAGGGTCGGCCTAGTTAGTACATGGGTGGGAGACCCCCTAGGAACACCAGGTGCTATAGGATTGGGAGAAGGACCTGGAAACCCACTCCCAAGAAACAATCAGCCATTGAAAACCCTATGAATAGCAGAGAAGCAGTAACAATACTGTTTCGCCTGTTGGACGTAGGGCCACTATGAGTTGAACACCGACATGATGGCATCTAACAAGTTTAAACCACCTGACAGTCCTTTTGAAACTTAACAGACTTCTGTCTAGAAGCCAAAAAAATAGGGTTGCTATGAGTCAGACACCAACTTGATGGCACCTAACAACACCACCCTCATCAGGTTGTTGTTGTTGTTAGGTGCCATCGAGTCGAGTCTGACTCATAGCGACCCTATGTACAGCAGATTGAAATATTTGCCGATTCTGTGCCAGGCAAACGATCTTATTTATGTTTAAGCCCATTGTTGCAGACACTGTGTCAGTCCATCTGGTGGAAGGTTTTCCTCTTTTGCGTTGACCTGCCACTCTCCCAAACATGATGTCCTTCTCCAGGGATTGATCTCTCCTGAGTACATGTCCAAAATATGTAAGATGCAGTCTGGCCATTCTTGCTTCCAAGGAGCACTCTGGTTGTACTTCTTCTAGGACAGATTTGTTGGTTCTTTTGGCAGTCCATGGTATATTCAATAGACGTCTCCAGCACCACAATTCAAAAGCATCAATTCTTTTTCTGTCTCTCTTGTTCAATGTCCAGCTTTCGCAACCATATGATGCCACTGAAAATACTATGGCATGAGTCAGACGCACCTTCGTCTTCAATGTGACATCTTTGCTTTTCAATACTCTAAACAGATCTTTTGCCACAGCTTTTCCTAGAGCAATGCATCTTTTGATTTCTTGACTGCTGCTTCCACGGGTGTTGAGTCAAGCAAAACAAAATCTTGGACAACCTCAGTTTTTTCTCCATTTAACATGAAGTTGCGTGCTGACCCAGTCGTAAGGATTTTTGTTTTGTTGATGTTTAGTCGTAACCCATATTGAAGTCTATGATCTTTGATCTTCATCAGTAAATGTTTTAGATCCTCTTCACTTTCAGCAAGCAGAGTTGTGTCATCTGCATAACGCAGGTTGTTAATGAGTCTTCCTCCAATCTTGATGCCACGTTCTTCCTCATCAGGTAGGCTAGCCAAAACTTGTTAGATCTAAAATGGCAGCCAAAGTAACCACCAGAAGACCTCTAACTTCATTATAATCATGAATAACAGTATGCAAGTGTTCCCCCATCAAGAGGCACTCCTGGTCCCTTTTTATCTTTTATTTTGAGACAAGGTCTCATTAAATAGCAAGGCTGTCTTTGGCCTCAAACTCCTGATCCTCCTGCCTCTGCCTCCTGAGTCACTGGGATTACAGGTGTGGTCTATGGTAACCTACCGAGAAATTTTTTTAAAGCCCCAAATATTTGTTAGTTAAAATAATATACTTCTATCTAATCCATGGGACAAAGAACAAATAACAAATGAAATTGTACATTTTAACTGAATAATAAAGAAACATGTTAAAAATGGTATGGGCCAGGCTCCATGGTGCATGCCTGTAATCCCAGCTACTCAGGAGGCTAAAGCAGGAGTGAGGCAGGATAAAAAGATAGGGAAGTTGGAGACATGAAAAGGGAAAGAGCTTTTTACCAGGATCTGGTTTGAATCTCACCAGCCAAGAGTCAAGAACTTTGACACAACTACCAAGAAGACTGCTGTGAGGACTGCCTGCATAAAGACATTATTTTTAACAGACATTTTAAATAATGAAATGTTAACATAGCAGTAAGCCATGCTTGGGGTCAAAAATGTATGTAACCTTTAATTTTTGTCTCCCCTCTGTAATACTGTGCTTCTTTGAGACATGCCTGGGCTACTCGTGATTCTTTTCTTAAACCAATACAATGTATAATCTTATTTTACTAAAGGGAAGTTCCTCCAATAGAAAAACCTAAATAATAGAACTGCTTGTTTTGATCTTATTGGCATATTCCCCGCCTATGATGGGCCTTTCTAGGCTCATGTAACACTAGGCCCCCAGAGCTAGGTACCCAAGATTAACATCACATGGGACATACTGCAGGTTAAGTAAAACTGGAGGGAACACATGTGCCAGCTCTCCTTTATGGCTTCTGGCCCTTCACTTCTTTAGTAAGTTCTCATCTGTGTCTTGGATACCTGCACCTCTCTCTCCCCCTCCCTGCCCCCCTGTCCACATGTATTTTAAAGTGTGGACTTAATAAGCTCTATAATTTTGTTTCACTCTCTCTAGCTTGTTCTGAAGTTCTTTTCTAGGATGAAGCCAAGGACTCTACTTAACCTGAGTGGAGGTCTAATCTAGGGGAACTCCTCAGGCTAGGTGGCCACACTGAACTGTACTTCTCTGCTGTGTCAGTGGTGATATTTTTGGCATTCCAGATGGGACTCAAGTTGAAGAAAAGGTGGTGAGTTTTCTAAACTGCTGAAACATGTCTATTCCTTTGCTTTATTTCCTAGTTGACATTGTTACCCTTTGTAGCTTTATAACCATTACTCTTTTTCTGGGGAAGCCACGCCTAGAAGACTAGGGCATTTGTGGGCCAAGGGCAAGAGCTACATTTTTCTAGCCCCAAAGCTCTACGAGCCTGAGGGGTGAGCTTACTTGTTTTCTTCCCCTTTCACTTCAATCCACACACTGTAGAAATGGTCATTTTCCTAAACCTCGCCTCATGCCTTCTTAACTAACATTCAGTTTTAAGGGAGGTAGAGCCCCTTTATCTTGTTCCACTCACTTCACCCAGATTCCCCTAAGCCCTTTCTTTTTTGTATTCCTATTTGCATTTCATATCCAAGACTCAGACTTTTCAGAACCCAGGATTTAGGCTCTTCTATTACCAACGGGTAGACATTGTTTTTGGTTTAATTAGCTTCCACTATTGTACCCAGTTGCTCGACCCCAGAAAAATACTCCAAGACACAAACAGATCAGGAGCAGAAGGAAGCTTTAATAGACTGGTCAGTCAGCTGCCCCTAGTCCCAGGAGTGGATTTGGAAAGAACAGCAGTTGGTCTGGGCCCGTCAGTGTTTTGATAGGGCAGTTTAAGGGATGGTGGAGCACAATGTAAGTTTCCATTTTCCAGAGCTCAACCTTTTACAGGAATTCACCGAATTTGACCTTTTACAAAGTTATCTTGCAACACCACATTTTTCTTAATCTAGCCCTTGGCAGGCACAGCCATCTTGTGACACAGCTGCCCTTATCATCTTTTGTTGAGGGTTGATTTTCAAGTAACCAGAGTGATTTTAAAGTGACCTTAGGCCTGCTCTCACACTGCAATTTTTTCTCTTCTCTCCCCTGCCTGTGTGCCATGGCTGTGGCAGGTAGGCAACTCTGACAAAACTTTCTCCTGAAGCAGGGTGAGAAAACCAAAAGTATTTCAAGAAACTTAGGAGTTGGGTAAAATAATAAAGTTTATTGCCATAGCAAGGTCAGCCCAAGGCAATGAGTCCTCTCAGGACTGACCACAGCTTTTGTTTTCCTGGGGTTTTATAGCAGGGTAGGGGTTGCCATGGAAATAGGCAGATAAGGAGCAAGGAGACAGGAGATGACTCACAGGGTGGAATATAGGATAAGTCTTACATATACAGCAAGAAAAATATGACAAGTTCTAGTAGCTATACTTTAAGCAAACATTATGACATCTTGACTTTTGATTTAAATTTTCTACAACATTCCCAGGATACCTTTCTAGTATGTCTTTCCACTCCTACTTTGGCTTTTTGTTTTGTAGCCTCTCTGCTCATTCTTGGCCATAACATCCACTCTGCTCTGGGGGGTGATAAGATTCCTTATCTTCCTTTCTGCCCCCCCCCCCATGATGTCAGCCAGGGGGCCAGATGTAAATGGAAATTACCAATTAACTTCATCTCCTCTTCCCCTGGCAGCATGGTCCAGGGTTTATTTAGGGATTTAGGTTCTTCTACTGTGTGGACCAGGCTACACCTCTTTCCTTTCAGCTATTTATGCTAGCAGGCAAACTAAGTCCTCCTCCTCTCTGCATTTGCAATATCCTAGATCTCATAAGGCATTCTTTCTGGTCTTTGGTAGGTGGGGAGGTTATGCAGATCAGAAGAATTATTTTGCAAATTCTATTTAATGCAACTCAATGAACCCCATAGCTTCACTACCCTGGCCAGGCCAGATTCATACTTCCCCCTTAGATGGGATGTGAAATTACTGAAGAAAGGAAGGACAACTAGCATGGACATGAGAACTTGGACATGAGTTGTTGTTAGGTACCATCGAGTTGGGTCCAACTTATAGTGACCCTATGTACAACAGATGAAACACTACCACTATAAGGCTATGCCCAATACTATTGTCAGTGCTTTTCTGCTATTCATAGGACTTTCTGTGACTAATCATTTTATCATTTATTTATTTTTGGGGGGGGGTGAGCTGCTAGATTCTTCTCCCAAGCCTTCAGCACCCGGTAGCCCCAAGCAGTCTCCCATCCAAGTACTAATCAGGCCAGACTCTGCTTTGTTGTTGTTGTTAGGGGCTGTTTAGTCATGTCTGACTCATAGCAACCCTCATAGGGTTTTCAATGGCTGATTGTTTCCGATGGAATCAAACCCAAGACCTCAGAGACTGCATAGCAGTACTCTACCAACTGAGCTAAAGCCCAGCCCTGGACCCTGCTTAGCTTCTGATTGGACACCAGTGGGCTACGGCTGCAGGCTTGACCATGCTAGCTGTACCAATTTCTTGGACTGATGGAGGATGCTCTGGACATCCATAAAAACTGATGTCTCTGGTGGGGAAACCCCAAAGGAGTACCTTCCTCAGATTACCTGGGTAAAGACAGAGGCACCTGTCTCCCAGGACATGTTCATTCTTTCACAAAAAATCAAATGCCAATCCCTAAGAATCTCCTTTTGGGATGCATTGTGATGAAAAAATAAAATTCAAATTCAAATTCTTAGACCTAACAATTCAAATCCAAATTGTTTGGGATTCCAAGCTGTATTTGTTCTTTCTGCATTAAATCCTACCACAAGGGATAGTCAGGGAATGCCCCAAGTACAGGCCTGTCTCAAGACTATGTTGAAAGAAGTAATATGGTGACTCAATACCTTAGCTGGTTACTCTAATGCTGTTGACATGATGTGATTTCTCCCACAGAATGTGTGATCTGTTCATAATATTTGCATGTAATGATGTGCAACAGAATGTGATGCCACTTTTTAGAATTGTCAACATATTCCATTACAAGTCATTGACTATTGAAAAATACAAACACAAAAGGTTCAGAACATGTTCATATTAGATGCTGTGTTAATGGACACAGTTCCTGCCAGGCCATTTACATCCACTTTCTCAGATCTGTGAGTTGAAGGAATGACATGTCTGGTAGGTCCTGGCATGTGAGCCATGTGGACTTACTGGGTCCCTCATTGAGAGAAAGATTGCTAGTCTTACTCTAGTAGAATCACCAATAGAAATCCCTGTGAGTCTCCTTCAATAACTGACAATATTGCTGAGCATGGCACAAAGTTATATACTATACCCTTCTCTTGAACTTAAGGTCACTATGGTTCTAATCCCAGGATGGCAGCTCAGAGAACAAACAATAATAGTTTCTGAAGTGACCCTCCGAGTTCTTCCTAGAGTGTCTTTTCTGTAAGCTCAGGAAGAATGGAGCCCCATGAGTGACTGTGATACATTCTGAAATATAGGTGCTATGATTTTCAACATCAGAGCCACTTGGATCCTACCACAGGACAGGCTGACTGAAAGGTGGGGTTATTGATATTGTAATGCATTCTTTTTCTTCCACTGAAATTGTGCTTTTTGAGCATGTGGTTGTTCAATTACCACTCCAGTCTTTGAATGAAAAACTTCCTGAGACACTACAGCTTGTCATTTGGCCTCCCAACCACATGTTTACATCCTACTCTTATTCTCAACTTTAATACCTAGGCAGGGTGAAAGAAAATAATACCAGGAAAATCTTGGCTTCCAATTTTAGGTCTAAGAATTCAAATTTGGAATCTTAGACTTAACAATTCGAATCCAAATTGTTTGTGATTTCAGACTGCATTTGGTTTTTCTGCATTAACTTCTGCTACCAAGGGGGTGCCAGAGAATGCCCCAGGTACTTGCCTTTCTCAAGACTATGTTCAAAGAAGTAATGTAGCAACTCAATATCTCAGCCTGTTGCTGTAGTCTTGTTAACATGACATGATTTCTCCCACAGAATGTGTGCTCCATTCATAATATTTTCACATAAGGATGTCCACTAGAATGTAATGCCACTTATTAGAAATTGTCAACATTTTCCTTTAGAAGTCATTGATTACTGAACAACACAAACATAAAAGGTTCAGAACATGCTCATACTAGAAGCTGTGTTAATGGATAAGATTCCTGCCAGACCCCTTTAACATCCATTTCCTCAGATCTGCAAGTTTCAGGAATAACATGTCTGGTATGTCCTTGCATGTGATACCATGTGGAAGTACTGGGTCCCTCAATGAGAGGAGTCCTAAGTTTCCTCCAGTCAAAATCAGCCATAGAAAACCCTATGAATCTCAGTGAACCACTGACAATTTTACTGGGCATGACACACAGTTTGGTAATATACCCTTCTCTTGAACCTAGGGTCACTATGGTTCTCACCCCAGAATGGCAGTTCAGAGAAAGAATACTAATGTTTTCTGAAGTGATCCACTGTATTCTTCTCCCTAGAGTATCTAATCTGGAAGTTCAGGAGGAACATACCCCCATGGCTGAGTGTGATAGATTCTGAAATACAGGTGCACTGGTTTTCAGCATCAGAGCCACTAGGATCCCCCCACAACACAGGCTGACTGAAAGGTGGGGTTAGGCATGTTGGATTGCATTCATTTTCTCCCTCTGAAATTGTACTTTTTGAGCATGTGTTTGTTCAAGTCCCTCCCCAGGGCATGATGGAGAAACATCCTGTAATGCCACAGCTTATCATTTAGCCTCCTGACGCATGTCCATGTCCAGCTCTTATTTACAACTTTAACACTTGGGCACGGTGAAAGAAAACAATCCTAGGAAAATCTTGGATTCGAATTGTTAGGTCTAAGAATTCATATTTGAGGTCTCAGACCTAACAATTCAAATCCAAATTGTTTGGGATTACAGGCTGCATTTGTTTTTTCTGCAGTAAGTCTTGCCTTGAAGGAGCCCCAGGGAATGCTTCAGGTGCTTGCCCTTCTCAAGACTATGTTCAAAGAAGTAACACAGTGACTCAGCTTGTTACTCAAGTCCTATTGACGTGAAGTGATTTCTCTTGCAGAATGTTCACCCCATTCATAAGACTTGCACATCATGATGTTCAATGGAATGTTATAACACTTATTAGAAATTGTCAACATTTTCCATTAGAAGTCATTGATTATTGAACAACACAAACACGAAAAGTTCAGAACATGATCATATTAGAAGCTATGTTAATGGATACAGTTCTCTCCAGCCCCCTTTGATGTCTTTCCTCAGATCTGTGAGTTGAAGGAATGGCATGTCTGACATATCTTTGAATGTGAGACCATGCAGAAGTACTGGGTCCTTCATTGAAAAAAGGGGTCTGAGCTTCCTCCTATCAGAATCAGCCATAAGAAACCCTATCAATCTCATTGAACCACTGACAATTTTGCCAGACATGGCACAGTCTTTTGGTACTATACCCTTCTCTTGAACCTACAGTTGCTATGGTTCTGTCCCCAGGATGGCTGTTCAGGGAAAGAATACTAATGGTTTCTGAAGCGATTCACCTTGTTCTTCTCCCTGGAAGTTCAGGAGGAACAGACCGCATGGCTGACTGATACATTGGGAAATACAGATGTCATTTTTTTCAGCATCAGAGCTACTTGAATCCCCTTAGAGCACAGGCTGACTGAAAGGTAGTAGTAGTCATGTCGGAATATATTCGTTTCTCCCACTGAAATTGTGCTTTTCGAGCATGTGTTTGTGTAGGGAGAAATTGGGAGGAAATTGACAAAAACCCCAAAACGGGGAAAATGGCGAAATCTAAGGAAAATGAAAGTAACTTGGTTGGACATTTGTACAAAACCCTTCACAAATCCCAGAACTTGATTGGACAATTGGACTCAAAGCTGATTGGCTCAGGCCATTCTGTGGGTGAGCTATATAAGGAGCTGCGCTGCGGCAGCTCGACCCCTTTTCCTTTTCCGCCGGGACCATCGGCTAAGCAAGACCTTTCCTACTTTTGGCCCGGACCTTCCACCAACAAGGAAAGACCCCGTTCTTGCCTGGACCACCCTGAGTAAACAGCTTTCCCACTCTCTCGCCTGGAACTTCAGTGAGGAAAGAATGCCCTCCCACCACGACCATCAACAAGGAAAGAACCCGCTCTGCGTCTGATCACCCACGACTCTCCTCATGACCACCAGGACCACCAACACGGGTATTTGCCCAAGGCTGTTCCTTTCTCCCATCCCCGTCGGGGTCCCGAGGGCCACAGGAGTCCACGCCCCTCTCCCAAGGGTCCCGAGTGAATGGTGTTTAGTATCCAGGCCGGACAGGGAGGCGTGTGCCCCACATGTTTGTTCAATTCTCTCTCCAGGTCATGAAGGAGAAACTTCCCATGACGCCACAGCTTATCATTTGGCCTTCCAACAGATGTCCAAGTCCAACTCTTATTTATAATCTTAACACCGGAACAAGGTGATAGAATTTGGTTTTTCTGTATGAAATCCTGCCAAGAGGGGGTGCCAGGGCATGCCCCACATACTTTCCTCTCTCAAAACTATGTTCAAAGATGTAATGTGGTGATTCAAAACCTCAGCCTGTTCCTCAAGTCTTATTGATATGACGTGATTTCTCCCACTGAATGTGTGCCCCATTCAAAATATTTGCACTTAATGATTTTCAATGGAATGTTATGTCACTTATGAGAAATTGTCAACACTTTCCATTAGAAGTCATTGATCATTGAAAAACACAAACAGAAAAAGTCCAGAACATGTTCATATTAGAAGCTGTGTTAATGGATATAGTTCCTGCCAGAACCTTTTGACATCCATTTCCTCAGATCTGCAAGTTGAAAGAATGACATGTCTGGTATGTCCTTGCATGTGAGACCACGTGAAAGTACTTGGTCCCTCACTGAGAGGAGTCCAAAGCTTATTCCTGTCAGAATCAGCCATAGAAAGCCTTCTGAATCTTATTGAACCACTGACAGTTTTGCACAAGTTTTGGTACTATACCCTCCCTGGAAACTAGGGTCGCTATGATTCTGACCCCAGGAAGGCAATTCAGAGAAAGAATACTAATGGTTTCTGAAATGATCTGCCATGTTCTTTTCCCTAAGGTGTCTTATCTGGAAGCTTAGGAGAAACGGACTCCCATGGCTGAGTGTGATGCATTCTAAAACACAGGTGACATGATTTTCAGCATCAGAGCCATTTGGATACCCCCGCAGCACAGGCTGACTAAAAGGTGGGGTTAGGCATGTTGGATTGCATTCATTTTCTTCCCTCAAATTGTGATTTTTGAGCATATAGTTTTTCAATTACCACTCCAGTCTTTGAACAAAAAACTTCCTGAGATGCTACAATTTATCATTTGCCCTCCTGACCACATGTTTATGTCCAACTTCAGTACCTGGGCAGGATAAAATAAAACAATACTAGGAAAATCTTGGATTCGAATTCTTAGGTCTAAGAAAAAAAAAAAGATTGAAACTGAAACATGCTCAAGGAGCTAACAATTCAACCTAATAATTCGAATCCAAATTGTTTGGGATTCCAGGCTGGCTGCATTTGGTTTTTCTGCATTAAATCCTACCACAATGGGGTGCCAGAGAATGCCACAGGTACTTGCCTTTCTCAAGACTGTGTTCAAAAGAAGTAACATGGAGACTCAATATCTCAATATATCAGCCCTTTTGACATGATGTGATTTCTCCCACAGAATGTGCACTCCATTCATAACATTGACAAGTAATTTGATCTCAAAGTCTTAGACCTAACAATTCAAATCCAAATTGATTGGGATTCCAGGCTGCATTTGGTTTTTCTGCATTAAATCCTGCCACCAGGGGGGCGCCAGGGAACGCCACAGGTACTTGTCTTTCTCAAGACTATGTTCACTGAAGTAACATAGTGATTCAATACTGTAGCCTGTTAGTCAAGTCCTGTTGACCAGATGTTATTTCTCCCACATTATGTGTGTCCCATTCGTATTTCCATGTCATGATGTTCAATGGGATGTTATGCCACTTATTAGAAATTGTCAACAATTTCCATTAGAAATGATTATTGAAAAATACAAACAGTTCAAAACATGCTCATATTAGAAGGTGTGTTAATGGATACAGTTCCCGCCAGACTCCTTTGACATCCATTTCCTCAGATCTGCGAGTTGAAGGAATGACATGTCTGGTAGTTCCTTGCATGTGGGACTACTTGGATATGCTGGGTCCCTTATTGAGAGAAGGTGTCCCAACCTTACTCCAGTTAGAATCAGCCATAGAAAACCCTGTGAATCTCATTGAACCACTGACAATTTTGCAGGGCATGGCACATGGTTTGGTAATATACCGTTCTCTTGAACCTAGGGTCACTATGGTTCTGACCCTAGGATGGCAGTTCAGAGAAAGAATAATAATGTTTCCAAAGTGATCCACCATGTTCTGCTCCCTAGAATGTCTTATCTGGAAGTCCAGGAGGAACAGACCCCCATGACTGACTGTGATAAATTCTGAAATTCAAGTGCCTTGATTTTTAGCATCGTAGCCACTTGTGTGGCTATGACTCTACAGCACAGGCTGACTAAAGGGTTCCATTAGTCATATTGTAATGTATTGGTTTTCTCCCACTGAAACTGTCATTTTTGTACATGTGTTTGTTCAATTCCCTCTCTAGTCCATGAAGGAAAAACTTCCTGTGACACTGCAGCTTATCATTTGGCCTCCTGCCACATGTCCATGTCCAACTCTTATTGTCAACTTCAATACCCAGGCGAGGTGAAAAAACAATCCTAGGAAAATCTTGAATTTGATTGTTAGATCTAAGAAAATAAAGATTGAGACTGAAACATGCTCAAGGATCTAAAGGCAGGTGTGACATGTTTTAACCCGAGCCATTCCTCTTCATCCCCTCTGTGGTGCCACTGCCCATGGTTATTGCCCTCTGCATGCCCTGTTGTCTCTTCGTGCCTTCCCACCCTCTCCACAGCCCATCCTTTCTGCTGGTCCTGCCGTCCCCAAGTACATCTCTCCATGCCATCAGTGCTTACAGAGGGGCTTTTAAAGCTTTTACACAATAGTAGCCTATGGCCACTATGGTCCAATCATGTCACAGTCGTACAGGATGTACATCCAGAAGGTTACATAAGATAACAGTATGTGCGCATGCAGACGGCTACATAACCATAAGTCAGCATGATGAGTAAGGCTCATGCGTTAGTTGGACACATGGGTCATCAGTGTCCTGTTATCTCTGCCTGTTTACATTATCATTTGGGTCAGCATGACCTGGCTCAATATTCTACCCCTTAAACTGTCTGAGATCTAGATGGGACACAACATCAAAGGACTACCCTCTGGGTTTACTCCTTTATACTAGGGGGTGTTTGTATGGTCACCTCTTCTGTGGCCTTTTGTGTAGGGCAAGTAAACATAACCCACAATACTTGGCTATTAGGTATAAGCCCATTTTTGGTCCTATGGTAATGGACCTATCAAATCAATTTGTCAATGTTGAAGGGGTGGGTCAACATACAGTATGAGACCTTGTTTTGGCTGTATGCCATAGTGTTTTGGATGAGTTACAGCATAGGTAGGACACTAACTGCCTGAGTTGTTTTTGTGGGGGTAGCCTCTAGACCTCGATGCTGGGCAACTTGTAGTATGGTCCAGGGACTGATTTGTCCCAACCAGCAATAGAGCCACATGGCTATATCTGCTTGGGGCACCAGTATGCTATTGGAGTCTGAGTGAGGGCATCAGCCTCATCATTGCCCAGGCTTACCAGAGGTCTTGGCCCATGTGAGATGATGGCCTATTAGCCTATTTTGTGGCACCCACTGGGGTGGCCATGGTGTTATCCCATGGTATACTGCCCAACTTTCTGCACCTATATGCAAGGGCTCTAGTTTTTATTTATGATCGCCATCCACACAGCATGTAGCTCTGTCCACTGGCTACTGCTACTCTGTACTGATTCAGTGTCTAATCAGATTTTATCTTTGTCTAACCAGACAGCTACCACTGTCCACTGGCTGAGGTTACCCTGACTAGAGCCACCTCTGTACCAAGCTTTAGGGAGAAGTGGCACATTCCCCTCACATACAAGCTAGGCTTCTTCCATACAGCAGGTGGGGGGTTACTTTAGCAAAAGGGCTGAGCACCCGTTGCAATTCCTGGGAAAGCAGGCTGGTACTCACCTTTGCCTATTGTTCTAGGTATGCTCCCCCTTCGCTAAAGTGGGCATTTGGGCCTCCCCTATCCTGGGGATAGACATCCATGAGCATATCCATCCTGCTATAGGATACATTGAATTGGCCTGTACCCTACTCTGTAGAGTGATGGCTTTACTAGCCTGCAGTGCTGTACATATAACAGTGAGCTATTTCTTTATGAGGAAGTATTGACATTTTCTTCTCTTTCAAAGAGGGGACCAAAACCTAATTGGTACTCACTATTTTTCCCATGGGTTGTGATAGGCCCTATTTACATTTGTTTTGTTATTGTTAGGGGCCTTCAAGTTGGGTCTGAGTCATGGTGATCCTGTGTACAACAGAATAAAACACTCCCCAACACTATCATGCCCTGTACTATGTCAGTGCTTCTCTAATATCATAGGGTTTTTGATGGCTGATTGTTTTAGGAGTGTGCTGCCAGGTCCTTCTTCCTAGCCTGTAGCACCTGGTATTCTCAGGTGGTCTCCCATCCAAGGACTAATTAGGCTAACACTGCTTAGCTTCCAAGATCAGAGGGGGTTGGATGCCAGGGTGCTATGGCTGCAGACCTATTTACATGTTGTTGTTGTTGTTGTTGCTGCTGCTGCTAGGTGCTGTCAAGTCGGTGTCCGACTCATAGTCACCCTATGTACAACAGGTGAAACACTATTGTTATGCTTCTTTGCTATTCATGGCTGATTGTTTTTTGGGAGTGGGTTGCTGGGTCCTTCTCCCAAGCCTACAGCACGTGATGTTGCCAGACAGTCTTCCATCTAAGTACTAACCAGGCCTGACCCTGCTTAGCTTCCAAGATCTGATGGGATCAGAAACCACAGCGGTATGGCTGCTGGCACTCAAACCCAATTGGCACCTAACGTTTTCCCATGGGTTGTCACAGGCCCCATCCACTCCTCAGGGGTCACTCTTACATCCAATTGCAATGGCTTCTCAGGATTAACCACCTGAAAGGCTTGAGCTTCACCATGGCTCATTGGCTTCTGCTGCCTTCTCTAAATCTGTAAGAGAATCAGAGGATGATATAATATCATCAGTACAGTAAAACAGGGACACAGTGGCCAGCTGTGGCCAGCAGGCAAATCCCAGACCACCAACCAATGACACAGCCACCTAATGATGCTGTCCCAAGGATAAAGTCAATTGGTCCATCAATTCCAGCATAGATGGGACTGCTGCATCTAGAGGAGAAGTGATTTTGTTCACAGTCAGCCTGCTCCCTGGTGACCACTTCCTCCCCTAGTTGTTTCTGCAGCCCAGCAGCTTTAGCCTCTGCAGCTACCATGCTTCACCCTGGTTTCCTCCTGTAGCAGCTCCTGGATGTTTTGCAGCTGCGCCTCCACATTGTTCAGTTCCTTGCCCAGCCTGATGGCCTTGGATTCAGCCTGGCTCAGTGCCTGGGATGTGTTTTTAAGTTCAGCCTGAGCTTGCTGCAGCTTCTCAGAGGCCTCCACTTGAGCTCACTCCGGATTTCAAACCTGGCCCTGGACCTCCTGCAGCTATGACTCCAGATGGGATGAACTCACTGCAGTTTCTCAGCAGCTTCCACTCGCTCTGCTGCTGTACAGTCCCCAGGCTGCTCAGCTCTACTTGCAGCTCAGACACCTTGGCCTCCAAGGGCAACCAGGTCTTCTGCCACACACCTTTGCCTCACCGAAGTGTCTTTGCAGCTCCTGGATCTGCCATTTTAGCTGCTGCCACTGCTGGTTCTCAGCCTTGGTTGAGAAACTGTACTTAGCAGATAACTATGTTGAGACAACGGGCCAAGCAGCCGCCAGATGCAGAGGGGGAGTCCATAAGCTCTTAATCTTCTGGAGCAGACTATTGCAGGAAGACTGCTGCCACCAGATACCAGAAACTTGGGGAGGGCCACATCCTTTCCCTGGGGTGTTCTGTGATGGAAGAGGACACCAGACCCTAATTGTTGTGCCAAGTGTCAGATCATCCTGCTGTCTACACCAATCTGTTGTAGTAATGTTTAACACAAAATTTCACTCAGATTGGCTTATAGATAAGTGAATGCTTACACAAATTAAAACTGTTGGTTGTACTTGAGCTGGGCTTCTCAGCCAGGGAGGGACATTGGGCCCCACAGAGAAACTGAAACATGCTCAAGGAGCCAAAGGAAGGTGTGACATGTTTTATTCCAAGGAGTTCCTCTCCATTCCCTCTATGGTGCCACTGCCCACGGTTATTGCTCTCTGCATGACCCCTTGCCTATCCATGCCACCAGTGCTTAGAGAGGGGTTTTTAAGGCTTTTACACAATAGTGGCTGATTTCCAGTTCATGATCCAATCAAGTCACAGTCATACAGGATGTACATCCAGGTTACATGAGATAACAAACAGTATGTGCACTATCGGGCAGTTACACAACCATAATTCAGCATGATGTATAAGGCCATGCATTTGTTGGGGGCTCATGTATCATCAGTGTCCCAGTATCTCTGCCTGTTTATATTTACATTATTATTTGGGTCAGCATGACCTGGTTTAACACTGCTAAACTGATCTAAATTTCCTGTTGATACATGTTAGGTAACTAGCTTAGCCACTAACAGTCAATATGGAGGAAAGGAGGACTTAAAAATAGCTCCTGCCATTCCACCATAATGAATGAGGCCACATACATCTCTGAGGACACTGGAAAGACATTTTCAAATGGGTCCCATGTCCTATAATCCTCTTGTCCTCTCTGGCTTCTTTATCTTCCCCTGGGGAACAGAAACCTCTTTATGTCAATTCACTCAGAGAATGCATCTATTTCTTCTACCTTCCTTTCCAGGTTTACCTAAGCTTTTTCCTATACTTATTCCTTAAATGTGTACTATCCTATACTCTCTACTATAACTTCTATGTGGATATAAATTCTTTTAAATACTGAATACAAGAACCAAAGTTGTGCTGTGACATTCCTGGATCAACACTGGACCTGCTTACCCATGCTTCCCATGTCCTCTCCATAATAATAAGGCTTAAGTTAATACTGGTAATATGTTTTTTTTTTCTTTGTCTGTGTTTTTATTTGTAATGACCAGATGTTTAAAATATTGTATCTATGTTTTTCTGTGATTCAATTAGGGCTTCCTGAAATTTCATTACATATTATTATTCTACTTTGTTAAGAACAGAAAAAGTCTTTCTAAAATTAGCATTTCTGTAAGGAAATAGACAAGGCAATATGACCCATCAAATAATAGACAGGGATATAAAAATTTATAGGTATAGAGATTTTTGGTGGGGAGAAGTTTAAAGGCAGAGAAAAATGTTTTTAAGTAAATGAGAAGGCTAACAGTTAAGAGTATATTGCAGGAAGGCTGATAAAGATGAAAAATAATTTTAAAGTGATATGTATATATATCACCTTAAAATATAAATAAATATATAAATATAAGATATTTACATATAATATAATATAAACATATATTATATACAAATATATACTATATATAAATATATACAATGTATATTAAATATATAAACATGTTGTTCTTGTTGTTGTTAGGTGCCGTGGAGTCGAGTCTGACCCAGGACCCTATGTACAGCAGATTGAAACACTTGCCAATTCTGTGCCAGGCAAACAATCTTATTTATGTTTAAGCCCATTGTTGCAGACACTGTGTCAATCCATCTGGTGGAGGGTTTTCCTCTTTTGCGTTGACCTGCCACTCTCCCAAACATGATGTCCTTCTCCAGGGATTGATCTCTCCTGACTACATGTCCAAAATATGTAAGACGCAGTCTGGCCATTCTTGCTTCCAAGGAGCACACTGGTTGTACTTCTTCTAGGACAGATTTTGGTTCTTTTGGCAGTCCGTGGTATATATATATATATAGTTTTTTATTAGAAATGTTAATGTACATCATAATGTGATTCATTTTGACATGCTTTACATTGTGACAATTTTCATATATGCAATTTGATAAACATTATTCATATAGGTTTCCCCTATGTTTCCCCCCTCCCCTATGTTTCCCCCCTCCCCCCTTCCCATCTAAGTTTCCCATCCAAGTCTTCTCTATCTTTTACTATGTAGTATTTTTCTATATGTCCTTGGGTTCCATTTCTGTTTAAGATAGAAACTTTTCCTGTAGTAGTCTTTGTTTTTATCTTGTTAGAACAATTACATGCGATTTCTAGTCCATATATATTGACCTCATTCTTATCTTCCCTCCCCCCCTTTTATTATGATCCGACCTTTGAGTAGGATTTTTCCTTCTTGTAATTTTGAATCAGCTCCTTCATATGAGTGAGAACGTGTTGTTTCTCTTTCTGAGCTGATGTTTGTTCACTTAAAATAATTTTCTCTAATTCCATCCATTTTGCTGCGAATGACCCTATTTCATTTTTCTTGATTGCTGAATAGTATTCCATTGTGTATATATATCATAGTTTTTTTAATCCATTCTTCTGTTGAAGGGCACTTTGGTTGATTTCATATCTTTGCTATTGTGAAAGCGCTGCATTGAACATGGAGATGCAGATGTCTCTGTGGTATGATGACCCATCTCCCTTTGGGTAAATTCCCAATAGTGTTATAGCTGGGTCATATGGTAGATCTATTTTTAGTTTTTTGAGGTACCTCCATATCGATTTCCATAGTGGTTGCACCAATTTACAGCTCCACCAACAATGTAAACGTGTTCCCTTTTCCCCACAACCTCGCCAGCATTTGTTGTTGTTTGTTTTATTGATCTTGGCCATTCTTACTGGTGTAAGGTGAAATCTCAGCATTGTTTTGATTTGCATTTCCCTAACGGCTAGAGATGTTGAGCACTTTTTCATGTGTTTCATGGCTTTATGGACCTCTTCATTTGAGAACTGTCTATTCAGTTCTTTTGCCCATTTGTGTATTGGGTTGTTTGGTTTTTGGGTTTTTTTTTCCTTGAGTTCTTTATAAATTCTAGTAATTAGACCTTTGTCAGATGTATAAAATGCGAAGATTTTTTCCCATTCCGTGGAGGTTTCCTTGACTCTGTTAATTGTTTCTTTTGCTGTGCAGAAACTTTTTAATTTCATGTGGTCCCATTTATCTATTCTTATTGCAATTTCTTGAGCAATTGGGGTCCTATTAAGGAAATCTTTTCCAATGCCTATATGGTGGAGTGTATTGCCTATCTTGCCTTCTATAAGTTTTAAAGTTTCTGGTTTTATGTTGAGATCTTTTATCCATTTTGAGTTAACTCCTGTGTATATTGAGAGATGTGGATCCACAATTCAAAAGCATCAAGTCTTTTTCTGTCTCTCTTGTTCAATGT
The DNA here is from genome assembly GCA_007922755.1 of Pedetes capensis. Taxonomy (NCBI): domain Eukaryota; kingdom Metazoa; phylum Chordata; class Mammalia; order Rodentia; family Pedetidae; genus Pedetes; species Pedetes capensis. The sequence continues at coordinate 9,896 of VMDO01004015.1, read as the reverse complement.
CCAGCTTTCACAACCACATGATGCCACTGAAAATACCATGGCATGAGTCAGACGCACCTTCATCTTCAATGTGACATCTTTGCTTTTCAATACTCTAAAGAGATCTTTTGCCACAGCTTTTCCTAGAGCAATGCATCTTTTGATTTCTTGACTGCTGCTTCTAAGGGTGTTGATTATAGAGCCAAGCAAAGCAAAATCTTGGACAACCTCAATCTTTTCTCCATTTAATGTGAAGTTGCGTGCTGACCCAGTCGTAAGGATTTTTGTTTTGTTGATGTTTAGTCGTAACCCATATTGAAGTCTATGATCTTTGATCTTCATTAGTAAATGTTTTAAATCCTCTTCACTTTCAGCAAGCAAAGTGGTGTCATCTGCATAACGCAGGTTGTTAATGAGTCTCCCTCCAATCTTGATGCCACGTTCTTCCTCATAAAGTCCAGCTTCTCGGATTATTTGCTCAGCGTATAAATTGAAGAGATAGGGTGAGAGCATGCAGCCCTGATGCACACCTTTCTCAACTTTAAACCGCACAGTGTTTCCTTGTTCTATTCGAACAACTGCCTCCTGGTTCATGTACAGACTTCTCATGAGCACAGTTAGGTGTTCTGATACTCCCATTTTCCAAAGTGTTACCCATAATTTGTTATGATCCACACAATCAAATGCTTTTGCATAATCAATAAAACATAGATAGACATCTTTCTGATATTCTCTGCTTTCAGCTAATATCCACCTGACATCAGCAATGATGTCCCTAGTTCCCTGCCCTCTTCTGAATCCCGCTTGATTTTCCAGTAATTCCCTGTCTATATGCTGCTGCAGTCACTTCTGAATGCTCTTTAGTAGAATTTTGCTGGTGTGTGATATTAATGATATTGTCCGATAGTTTGCACATTCAGTTGGATCTCCTTTTTTGGGAATATGCACAAATATGGATCTCTTCCAGTCAGTTGGCCAAGTAGCTATTTTCCAAATCTGTTGGCATAAACATGTTAACACCTTCAGTGCTGCATCTGTTTGTTGAAACATCTCTATTGGTATCCCATCAATTCCTGGAGCCTTGTGTTTCACCAGTTCTTTCAAGGCAGCTTCCACTTCGTCCTTCAACACCAGTGGTTCCTCTTCATATGCAACCTCTTGGAATGGTTGGTCATCTACCAATTCTTTCTTGTATAATGACTGTGTATTCTTCCCATCTTCTTTTGATGCTTCCTGCATCATTTAATATTTTCCCTGTAGAATCTTTCACTACTGCCACTCGAGGCTTGAATTTTTTCTTCACTTCCTTAAGCTTGAGAAACACAGAGTGTGTTCTTCCCTTTTGGTTTTCTGCCTCCAGCTCTTTGCACATGTCATTATAATATTTGTTTTTGTCTTCTTGAGCTGCCTTCTGAAATCTTCTGTTTAGTTCTTTAACTTCATCATGTCTTCCTTTTGCTTTAGTTGCTCGACGTTTAAGGGCAAGGTCCAGTGTCTCTTTTGACATGTGATTTGGTCTTTTCTTTTTTTCTTGTCCTTTTAAGAACTTTTTGCTTCCTTCTTGAATGATATCTTTTATGTCATGCCACAACTCTTCTGGTCTCCTATCATTTGTGTCTAATGCATTAAACCTATTCTTGAGGTGGTCTCTGAACTCAGGTGGGATATACTCAAGGTCATACCGTGGCTCTCGTATACTTGTTCTAATTTTCTTCAGCTTCAGTTTGAACTTGCATATGAGAAGTTGATGGTCTGATCCACAGTCAGCACCTGGTCTTGTTTTCACATTTTGTGTAGAGCTTTTCCATCATCTCTTTCCACATATGTAGTCAATTTGATTCCTGTGTGTTCCGTCTGGTGAAGTCCATGTATATAGTCTCTGTTTATGATGTTGAAAAATGTATTTGCAATGAAAAGGTCATTGGTCTGACAAAATTCTATCATGCAATCTCCAGCTTCGTTTGTGTCACCAAAACCATATTTTCCAACTACTGAGCCTTCTTATTTGTTTCCAACCTTTGCATTCCAGTCACCAGTGATTCTCAGTATGTCTTGATTGCATGTTTGATCTATTTGAGATTGCAGAAGCTGATAAAAGTCTTCCCTTTCTTCATTTGTGGCCTTAGTGGTGGGTGCATAAATTTGAATAATAGTCATATTAACTGGCCTTCCTTGTAGGTGTATGGATATTATTCTATCACTGACAACATTGTATTTCATGACAGATCTTGAAATGTCTTTTTTGATGGTGAATGCAACCCCATTTCTCTTTAGTTTATCATTTCCAGCATAGTAGACCATATGATTGTCTGACTCAAAATGGCCTATGCCAATCCATTTTAGCTCACTGATGCCTAGAATGTCAATGTTGATGCACTCCATTTCTCTTTTAACGATTTCTAATTTTCCTAGATTCATACTACTTACATTCCATGTTCCAATTATTAATGGATGTTTACAGTTGTTTCTCCTCATTTTGAAATGTGCCACATCAGCAAGTTGAGCACCCTGGGGCTTTACTCCATTTCCGTCATCATAGTAGACTGTACTTGGAGGAGGCAACTCTTCCCCAGTAGTCTTTTGAGTGCCTTCCAACCTGGGGGGCTCATTTTCCGGCACTATATCTGACAGTGTCTCTTTGCTATTCATAGGGTTTTCAATGGCTAGTTGTTTCAGGAGTGGCTCGCCAGGTCCTACTCCCTATATAAACACATAAATACATAAATATTTATATAAATATATATTTAAAATATATTTATATTTATAAATAAATATTTATGTATTTATATTTCTATTCATAAATAAATATGTATTTATGTATTTATACTTATAAATGAATACTTATGTATTTATATATCTAATATATATATAATAAACATATATGTATATTTATATGGGGCCGGGATTTAGCTCAGTTGGTAGAGTGCTGCTATGCAGTATCTGAGGTCCCAAGTTTGATTCCCAGCACTGCAAAACAGGAGAAGGACGTGGCAACCCACTCCCAATGCAATCCCAAAACAGTCAGCCATTGAAAACCCTATGAGGGTTGCTGTGAGTTGGACTCATGGCACCTAACAACAACAATAACAATTATATTATATACAAATATCTTACATTTATATATATTTATTTATATTTTAAGGTGATACATATACATATCACCTTAAATTATTTTTCATCTTTATCAACCTTCCTGCAATATACTCTTAACTGTTAGCCTTCTCATTTACTTAAAAACATTTTTCTCTGCCTTTAAACTTCTCCCCACCAAAAGTCTCTATACCTATAAATTTTTATATCCCTGCCTATATATAAATATATATACATAAATATATATGAATATATATGTTATATATATGTGTGTATGCATACATACATATATATATATATATGTATATATATATATATATATAAAATTAGATTGGCTATAATCTTGAAAGGGAGAAGGACATGGCAATCTACTCCCAAGGCAGTCCCGAAACAATCAGTCATTGAAAACCCTATGAGGGTCGCTATGAGTCAGACACCACTGGACGGCACGTAACAACAACCTAATCTTGAAAAGTTGTTTAAAAGGTTTTCTAATATCAAACTTTAATGTACTAATGTAAAAGCAGACAATGGGCTTATTTTCTTCAGAAAAAAAAGCTTTAAAATTATGGACTTAATTATTAAATCCTTTCCCTTTCTATGGGGCTAGAATCCTTAAACCTTTCACCATAACTAGAACCCATGCAGATGCTTGATTCTAAGATGAGCAACTTCCCCGCAGTATTTTCAGGAAAGCATCTCCTTTCTCTGAATCCATACCCCACAGACTCTTGGGGTGAATAAATCTCAAAGACTGGCCATCTTTCAGGTTACAGAGAGAAATGCTCCCTTTTTAAGATATAGATAATTCGGAGAAAATTGCTTTCTCCTCTAGGATACCATCTTAAGTTATAAATTCAGAACTAAAAGAAATAATTTCAGACCTCCATAAGTCCCCATCCCATGAAAAGGCTCAAACCTCAACCACTTATATATTTAACTCTGCCTGTCCATACTAAAATTCAGGACCTGAGGAGGGCATAACAAGATGTTGTGCACTCATCTCCAGGAGGACCTAGAGAAAGTCAAACTGGGGAAATGTGGATGCTTGAGTTGCCTGTTCATTGACTAAATCAGGAACTTAACCATAAGTATCCAGAGACATATATTTTCTTTTTTCTTTATTTCTTCTTTATTTCTTTCAGATATAGAAGTAGACAAAAGAACTTGTGACTATGGGTGACCAAACTTCTACTCCTATAGACTCACCCTTAGGTTGTATTTTAAATAACTGAGGTCATTTTAAGAGATCTGGCTCTTATACGGATTAGAAAAAGGAGAAAATTGGCCTAAAAATGGGACTTTAAGCTGTAATACGATACTACAATTAGATCAGTTCTGGAAAAAATAAAACCAAATAATGTGAGATCCTTTCTGTTCAAGTGTTCATGTCATGTATCAGAAACCTGAGTTACTAGGAAACTGCAGTATTTGCTTTGCTTATGTATCTGGAGGGTATGAGGAGATCCTCATCAAATAACCTAAACCCTAAGGCAATGCCTCTTGCTTAGAACCCAGAGCACCTTTAAAACCCCTTTCAGCAGAACAGCTTAGCCCAACAGGAATAACCAGGAGTGGGATTTCTGATTACCCCAGTGATCCTAAACTAGAACATGTTTCCCCTTTGGGGAGTAGCAAATGGGGAAGGAGTCAATAGCAGGTTTAGCTCAGTTCAAACAGAAACTGGGCCATATTTCAGAGGATCCATAGATGAGTTTCAATCCCTGGGCATTTCCTTTGACCTAACTCGGACTGATTTATATGTAATCTTGTTTGTTTGCTGTATTCCTAAAGAAAAAGGATGAATTTGGGAAGCTGCTCAGGCTTATTGGGACAAGTTCACACTCACACAAAAAGACAAAGGACAGCCCATTGGGACCATATTGTTGTTGTTAGGTGCCATTGAGTCTCATGTCTCACTCATAGTGACCCTCATAGGGTTTTCCATGGCAAGTTGTTTGGGGATTGCTTTTTTGGGAGTGGGTTACCATGTCTTTCTCCCATTTTTGCAGTTCTAGGGTTAGAACCCAGGGCCTCAGAGCGGCACTTTACCAACTGAGCTAAACTCCAGCCCCATTGAGACCATACCTCTTCCAAATTAAGAACCAAACTGGCATAACTTTTAAATGTAGTGTTGAAAAACTTAATTTCTCTTTCAGATTTTCTTAATTCTTCTTAAATGTCCTATCCTTTTGCTGGAAGAAATTTTATTAACTTCAAGGGTTGCAGCTCTCCAACTGATCCCAGGACAAAGCCTTTCTTTTATAGGGGAGCTAATTCCTAAAGATAGTCAAACAGTGCTCTATGTCCAGAGGCTCTTCATGACTTCAAAGGAAAAATCTCAAACTATATTGAGGGTATACAATTTAAAATATGCCTAACCTTACAGCCTAAGCAGGTCAAGGTGTCTCTAACCATGATCAATCAGGGAGACTCAACAGCAAAGGAAAATGGGGGGCTAAAGACACAATGCAAGCTCCCCTTCCTACAAATGTATTAGATTAAAAAAAAAAACTATAAAAGGCTAAATATGTTGCAAAGATGGATATGTATGAAATTAAGTTGGCTATGGTTAAAGGTTCTACATCTAAAGCTATAATACTTTCTTAAAATATTTATCTACCTTTAAAAATACAGTTACAAAAACCTACATTTAAGTGACCAGGTTTTTATGTGTTGTCAAGATGGTTGCACTTTCTAATGATTTTGTCAATCTTTTAACTACTTAGGAAACTGAGTTTTAATCAAGTCAATATTTATGTAAGTATGTTTTAAAATCTGTAAAGATCATTTTATGACTCTAGGTGAACAATCATCTTAAGTTATTACAAAGTTGACACCATATATATATGACGAAAACATACATCTAAGAGCTGAAGGTGCTATATTTGTAATCTGTAACTGAATGTTATCCCAAATTTAAAAATTAAAATCCATTACTCTTTCTTTAAGACTAGTAATACTGACCTTCTCAATGTTCAACAACCAAAAGTTGGAAGCTTAAGACAATCAGGGCAATGGGGCTAAGAAGACAGCCAATATTTTGGTCCTTGCTCTAGGTCAGCCAGAATCCAGGGAACCATGAGACCCCTCAAAAAGGGCCTACAACTCTGGTGAGTCACCCATCCTTTTGATCAGAGAGGCCATAGGGAGGCCCCAGAGATTGGTTCTGCAGAATAAAGAGAGTTACTACTGAGAGCAATGTCCCCTCAGTACTTCCAGGAGAAGCCACATGGTCAGCAAGACTCTAACTCATCCTAGTAGATGGCACAACTGGTAGAGGACACACTGAGGGAGGCCAACAGGCTCCTTGCAGGCCCCCCAAAATAATCCTAAGGAGACCTGACTGAACTTAAAAATAAAATTTTTAAAAAGTTGGTTTTATTTTTGGTGGTTTTGTTTCGTTTTGTTTTGTTTGCCATCCTTACATAATGTTAAACACCCCGCAGGAAAGTATAACAAAATATGGAGTAATTAATAATAGAAAATAGGAGTTGAACTAAGATCTAAAATAAGCTCTAAAGGCTATGCCAAATTATAAAAAAAAATCTACGTAAGAGGACATTGGTAAACAACGTTCAAAGAGTAACAAATTCCAATAGCCTCCAACTATACCTATGGCATCTTAAAGGTCCAGCCCTAATAGCTTTTATCTTTCAAGCAAACTCCAGGGAAATGTCTATAATAACCCAGAAGGTAAAATCAAGCCACTGCCCTTACCCAATCCCATACAAAGGAGGGGAACATTCCCAAGAAAAGATTGGCAATTAGATTTCACTCAGATGCTTCCCTGTCAAGGATATAAATATCTTCTACTCTGTGTTGATATTTTTTCAGGGTGGATAGAAGCTTGTCCCACCTGAAGTAAAAAGGCAGAAGAAGTTGTTAAGGCCCTCTTAAAAGAAATTATTCCTCACTTTGAGCTCCCAAAATCTCTCCAAAGTGAAAATGAGGCTTTCTTTACCTCTAAAATAACCCAGGAGTTCTCAAAGGCCTTAGGCATAACGTATTAGTTCCATTCCTCCTGGCGTTCTCAATCATCAGGAAAAATTGAAAGCAAATTTCCATAATAAGACTACTTTAGTCAAACAATGTCAAGAGACCTTACAGACATGGTTATGCTTGCTCCCAGTAGCCTTACTAAAGAGCAAAATAACCCCAAACGCTTCTTTAACTTATGACCCAGTAACTGATCCAAAGACTCAAGAAATGATAAAGTATAGAATCAATTTAGGACAGATACAAAAACCTTGTTAGAATATGGTAATAAAGTTCTCCTGACACATACTAATAAGGTTTGTGAACCAAGCATTCAGCTGGGAGATCATGTATTGCTAAAGAGCTAGAAGAAGAAATCCCCATTGGATCAGCTTCTTAGATGGAAGAGCCCCTATCAGCTCCCCTTGAGCACATCCACTGCAATAAAACTGCATGGGCAGTCGTCATGGATCCATTTATCCAGAATAAAACCTGTCTGAGACTCCACAGCCTCGAGAACATTCTAAGGACAAAAATGCTTACACCTGTGCACAATTGGAAGACCTAAAGGTTCTTTTTAGGCAAGGAAAAAAACATAACTTGTATTCTTCCTAATAAATCCTGATCCTCCAACATTCAAGCTCAAATATTTTTGTGTTCCCCTTAAGATCAGGCAGACTGAGACTTCTGATCCCTGGATAGGTAGGGTCTATGCCCTACACAGCACTGAAAAAGCTTTAGAAGCCAGACTTCACCCTTTATTGACCCTTAAGATTAAGAGATCAAAGTCTCAGAGGGAGGAAATGAGGCAAGATAGAAAGGTAGGGAAGTTTGAGGGACATGAAAAGGGAAGAGCTTTCACCTCAGGATCTGGTTTGAATCTCACCAGCTGAGAGTTGAGGACTGCCTGCATAGAGACATTATTTTTGACAGACATTTTAAATAATGAAAATGTTAACATAGCAATAAGCCATGCTTGGGGGCAAAATTGTACGTAACTGTTAAGTTTTGCCTCCCCTCTGTAACACTGTGCTTCTTGGAGACATGACTGGGCTACTCACTTGATTCTTTTCTTAAACCAATACAATGTGTAATCTCATTTTACTAAAGAGAAGTTCCTCCAATAAAAAACCTAAACAATGGAACTTCTTTTGATGTTATTGGCACATCCCCAGCCTATGATGGGCCTTTCTAGGCACATCTAACACTAGGCCCTCGGAGCTAGGCGCCCAGGATTAACATCACATGGGGCATGCCGTAGGTTAAATAAAACCGGAGGGAACACAGGTACCAGCTCTCTTTTTCGGCTTCTGGCACTTCGTTCCCTTAGTGAGTTCTCATTTGTGTCTTAGATGCCTCCCTCTCTTTCTCTGAGTGCCCACATGCATTTTAAAGTGTGGACTTAATAAACTCTATAACTTTGTTTCACTGTCTCTGGCTTGTCCTGAAGTTCTTTTCTGTGATGAAGCCTAGGACTCGATTTAACCTGAGTGGAGGTCCAAGCTAGGGGAACTCCTCAGGTTAGGTGGCCACAATGAGCTGTAAGGCTTTGCTGTGCCTCTGGTGATAGGAGGATGGGGAGTTCAAGGCCAGAGGCAGGTAGTGAGACCCTGTCTTGAAAGAAAGAAAGAGAGAGAGAGAGAGAGAGAGAGAGAGAGAGAGAAAAAAAAAAGAAAGAGATAAGTATCATGGCACACTCCTATAATCCCAGCAATTTGGGAGGATCACAAGTTTGAGGCCAGACACAGCCTGTGTAATTTAGCAAGACCCTATCTTTGAATAAAAAAAATTTAAAATGGGCAAGGGGTGCAGCCCAATGGTAAAGCACTTGAAAAGTATGTGTAAGGCCCTGGGTTCAACCCCCAAGTACCATAGAAATAAATAAATAAATAAATAAATAAATAAATAAATAAATAAATATTTTAAAAATAAGAAAAATAGCAGTTGAGTGCCAGGGCCCTATAATGAGAACTACAGGGGCTAGAGAAAGTCTGCTTCCTATAAACTGCCAGACTGACCCATTAGGGATTCTTTCTCATCACATGTCCCACACTGAGGAGAAACTGCTGGGAATGGAGAAAAAAGAAGTGTGAGATAGGGATAATAGAGAGCAAGGAACGAGAAGATAGAGAGGAATATACAGAAGATGAAAACAGAGCCAGGCCAGGCACGGTGGCGCAGGCCTGTAATCCCAGCGGCTCGGGAAGGGAGGTGGGAGTATCGCAAGTTCGAGACCAGAGGCAGTCTGCGTAATTTAGCGAGACCCTGTCTCAAAAAAAAGTTTTAAAAAAAGGGCTGGGGGCGCAGCTCAGTGGTCCAGCACTTGCAAAGCATGCAGGCGTGAGGCCCTGGGTTCAACCCCCAGTAGTACCACACACACACACAAATAGAGCCAGGAAATCCCAGAAAGCAAGCCCCACAAAACAACACAAGAGGGAGCTCTATGATATTATAAAAACTACTGAACCACACCTCATTCATGAAGTTCAGGAAAACCAATTTCACATAAAATGAGCAATAAAAAAGTATCAAAGTCAAATCCCAACTAAAGTTATCATAAAAGATCCATAAGACACAGATAGTGAAGGCATACCAGAAAGATGTGCTACAAGACAGCTCAGAAATGCCACCTACTATTTCAAAACAAGCTAAAGGACACGAAGAACATGATATGATACATCAAAAGACAAAAGTCAGAATCAGAAAAAAGCCCACGTAGTGGCGCTCGCCAGTAATCCCAGTGGGTGGGGAGGTGAAGGCAGGAGGATGGTAAATTCAAGACCAGAGACAGTCTGTAATTTAGCTAGACCCTGTCTCAAAGGAAAAAAAAAAAAAAAAAAAAAAAAAAA
>VMDO01004014.1:90000-132538 GCA_007922755.1 Pedetes capensis | reverse complement strand
ACTCATAGCGACCCTCTGTACAACAGGGGAAACACTATTGTCAGTGCTTCTCTGCCGTTCATAGGGTTTTCAATGGCAGATTGATTTTTGGGAGGGGGTTGCCAGGTCCTTCTCCCAAGCCTACAGCTTCTGGTGTTCCCAGGCGGTCTCCCATCCAGGTACTAACCAGGCCCGACCCTGCTTAGCTTCCGAGATCTGATGCCACAGGGCTACCACTGCAGGCGAATAGGCAATTGTTAGAAAGGTAGTTTATGATTCAACTGAAGGCATTCACTGAGCATATGTTTTTTGGTTGTTAATAGTTATTTCGGAGGAAAATATGTGTGTATTCATTCCTAAAATACTTTACCTTCGATTGTGGCTGTAATTTTTGACGGCACAATACATTCGATGGAAAAACAAGACAGATAGCAGTGATTTTTATGGCTTCCTGTTTACCCACCAGCCTCCTAATTCCCTCTGCCTGCATAGTGACTACGGGGAGTTGAGGCTGGGGCTCAGTCTGGCATGCAGGAATAACTTCTTCAAATAGGTTTTGCTTTGTACTACTGGAAATGCATCACTGGTGCAACTTTTTAATCAAAACTTATTCCTAAAGTCATTTTAAGGCACAAATTAAACTGGTTTAGATAATGGGCCAATTTTAACATTAGATTGTCTATCAGAGACCCAGTGAAATGAAATGGAGGGCTGAATCTTAGCTCTTCAACATCCCTGGTTAAATGAAGCAGGATCAGACAACAGCGAGGTGAGCAGAGCATTTCAGAGCAGGGTAAGTCAGGGAATTCTGTCCTTAGAGCTTCCAACTCAATTTTTAAAAGCCAATTTGCAAGGAAATTCCACAGCAGAGACTTGGGAATCCTGCTACTCATTAAAACTCTTTCCTGAGGAGGATAGGGAAAGAGGTGACGTGTTTCAGAAACACAAACTTTTGAAAGGAATGCAAAATAAAATTCACTTCTAGTTTTCAAAATTGGCTTTACTGAGAGGTGCTGAGTTGATTTTTTACTTGGTGATGAGGTGCTGGGCTTTGAAAGTTCCTAAGTAGCCAAGGTGAGTGTCTGCATTTATCTCAATTCCAGGCACATTCTCTGCTCTATATTCTCGGGATTAAAGAGAGAAAAAAAGACTCCCTAAGCTTACAACCCACAACGACAATAGCTCTAACTTTGCCTAAAAGTCCAGCTGCTTTGGAGAATATTAAGTGCTAAGGGCTAAACCCACCCCAAGGTGACACCACTTGGTTCATACAGAATTCTAAGAGAACAACTTCATTTTCATCACTGTTTTGATGGGGTTCCCACAGCCTCTGTGGAAAGAGCCAGCCTTCAATATAATTCACAGAGGAAATGCCCTTGTGTAAGAAGTCAGGGGACACGTGGCATTAGAAGAAATCTCTAGCATAGCACCTCACCTATTGCTTGCCATCCTCACCATCCTATCTTGGGCAAATGGATTTCATTATTCTTAAATCATGCTTGACGAATTGCCATCAGATTTCTCCTGGAGCATGTCACAGGATGATTTGCTGTTGCAAGGGGATTAAGGAAGCTTGCATAAAATAGAGACGAAGGTACACACCATGGCCACTGTCACAGAGGACCGACCTCTAAGAAGCTGACCTATGTAATATCCAGCTTAGATGCCTTATTCAGAAAGAACTGGAGTTTCCAATATGCTCCGCATGCCCCTGGTGCCCTGTCTGAGGCTCTCATGCACCCACAGGGTATGCGTGAACAAAGCTTTTACCATGACTCAAGTCATAAAGGACATCATAGACCTAGCCTCTGCAAGCAACAAACAGCAAGGAAAAAGGAGTAACCAGTTTGATACACCAAAAGAAATAGTATTCTCAAATCATTTGTTAGCCAGGTGAAGTTATATGAGTAAAAAAGGGCCATGTATACATACACACGTGCAGCTTGGCTATAGGTATGTAACCATATATGCAAAAATGCTCAATTAAAATATAGCCAGGCTATCCTTGAATGTGCTTGAACATAAACTCTTCTCCTAAACCATGTGTGTTATTCTTATTCCTCTACAAATGAAGAAATTAAGTGATTTACTCAAAGTCACATGGCTAGAAAGTGATAAAACCAGGATCAACCCTTCATCTTCCAATGCACACATTGTGCTTTGGCCCTGGTAGCTTATGAATTAAATTAGGCTATTCTACTTAATTAAAATTGGCCATTTATAGATCACCAATTTTCCAAGGATTTAGAAAAATATACTTAGTAATACAACCTGTGATAATTGGAAACGCATCTTCACTGATAATCTGGCTTTTTTGTACATTAATATCTGGAAAATAGTTAGTACTCTTACAGTCCTGTCCAAGTGGATAGTGCAGAGTACTTCATCTACAGTGGGCAGCCCAGGACATTTCCTAATAATTTGATTTCACTTTTGTTTCAAGTAAAATCCATAGTTTTTGTCATTCATGGCAAATAACAAGTGCTATAGAAAGTCAGTCGTAGCCCTGTGGCATCCGATCCCGTCAGATCTCAGAATCTAAGCAGGGTCAGGCCTAGTTAGTTCTTGGATGGGAGACCACCTGGGAACACCAGGTGCTGTAGGCTTGGGAGAAGGACCTGGCAACCCACTCCCAAAAATCAATCCACCATTGAAAACCCTATGAACAGCAGAGAAGCACTGACAATAGTGTTTTGCCTGTTGTACACAGGGTCACTATGAGTCAGATACTGACTTGATGGCACCTAACAACAACATCATAGAAAGTCAAATTATCAGCTGGGCATGGTGGCGCATGCCTGTAATCCCAGCTGCTCGGGAGGCAGAGGCAGGAGAATCACAAGTTTGAGACTAGAAGTAATCTGCATAATTTAGCGAGACCCTGTCTCAAAAAGTAAAAAAAAAAAAAAAAATGGGCTGTGGGGGCAGCTCAAAGCACTTGCAGAGCATGCAAACGTCAGGCCCTGGGTTCAACCCCCAGCACTGCAAAAAAAAAAAAAAAAAAAAAAAGTCAAATTATTAGAATGTTTCTGTTGCCCAAGTGGTGGACTAAACATAATATGGACTATCTTGAGACAAAGGACCTTGCTTTATTTTATTTTTCTCCCTGAGGGCACAATCTGAACATATAAACGATGCTAAAGAAGAATTGTTTAATGAGCGACCAAATGAATGAACTAGGAATTGACAGTGCAGAATTCCACATGGTGCCTCTTGAGAGTCCATGACGGACAAACAATATCTATATGCAGGACACCATACTCTCACAGCACAGGAGCATAATCAAGCCTCTTTGGAAAATGAATAGCAAACATTTATATAACTGTGTTCTATTTGCCAGGCACTGTTTTAAGCCTTTTAGATACATCTATTCATTTAATTCTCAAAACAATCTGATGAAGTCTACATTTTCATTAGGTACATAATTAAATATACATGTCTCCCCTAGATATCAGGATGCCCACAAGAGAATAGGCGCCTTATTGTTCTGTAACTCAAGCTTCAACCACAGTTCACGGCATATATGTTAAGTAAATCAATTCATGAGTCAATTATTTTTCTCTGTGTGACAGTCTCGTTAGAAGGCAGGGTCACAGTCATGAGTGCCTTCTACGCACACCTGGGGGAAGATGAGGTGTGAACCGGGACTGTGCTGACCACACTCAGGATTGTTTCTGCAACCTGCAGTTGGAAGCACAGAGCCACACAGAACTATGTTCTACATTAGCACCAGGGCCAGCGCTTTGAATGCACACTCTACACAAAATCAAACAGCTTGTCTCCCCAGACCGCACGCAGCTTCCACTTCCACAGCACATGGCTAGAGGGGATAGTTAGTGCTGAGCCATGACAACACCAGGCAAGTCAAAGTCCACAGTCACCTGGGAGATTCAGGAAGTCTGGAGAGCGGGCTGCTGGTGAATATGTGGCTAAAATCTGGTGACTGGGAAGAAAGGTAAACGTGTGTCCATGTTTGTGGTGAAAATGATCAAGATTAAATTCATGATACAGCCTGAAGCCAAAACTGAAAGAATACACCCCAGTAATGGGACCATGAGGTTAACAGGTATAGACCTCCTTAGGTTCCGTAGGCAGGAGGCATCGGTGCCGGCCCCCAGGAGGAGGAGGCACAGACATAGCAACTAAAAAGCTCTTATGGAAACACTGTTGGGTGTGGTGTGATAGATAAAAATTTAAAAATTGAGGAAAATAAGCAAGGTTTGGTGAACAAATGTAACTGAACAGTAAAAGGCAAACAGAATCAAGGGAGATTTCAAAGAAATCACTAGAAATGTCAAGTCTCAGGGACCGGAAGAAGTGGCAAACATAGGGAAACGTGGAAGAAATGGTGGTGTGAGGGAAAGATGAGAAGCCCGAATATAAACATGCTGGATATGAGATCATTTCTCCAGAAGTGGATAGAGCTGATCAGAAGGCCCAGCCTTACCCCTTGGAGTCAATTTGGTGATGACTGAATGAGGATATTTAACTGACCGATGTGAAGGGAGGTGGAACTTCAAAGAATTTCTCAATTGTCTGATGACTACTTCCAAACCCATACATCTTGTTGCATACATTTACAATGTACAAAATGATGTTCTGACACACATATACAGTGAAATGATCACTACGGGTAAGGAAATTAACACATCCATCTTCTCACGTGGTTAACTTTTCACCACAGTAAGAGTACCTGCAATCTACTTTTAGAAAATTTTTGGCATACAACATTAACTATAGTTTCCAGGCTGTAGTTTTGGTCTCTAGATTTATTCATCCTACTTAATTGCAATAACCACCATTCTATTCTCTGTGACTACACATTCAACTTAAAAAAACTCTACATATGGAGATCTGCAGTGTTTTTCCCTATCTGGTTTATTTTGCTTAATACAATGTCCTCTACTTTTATTCATATTGGTACAAGTGGCAGAGCCTCCTGTGTTAAAACTCGAAAAAATTTCATGGTATGATACATACATATATCACACTTTACAGTGAAATCTACACAATTATATGTTCCCATAAGAAATACCATATGTACCACTTCTTTATCCAGTCACCTACGGGTGGATTTTAGGTTGTCTCCACACCTGGGTGATTGCGAATGAGGCTGCATGAACACAGAAGTGCAGATCTCCCTGGAAAGTGCTGGTTTTGCTTCTTTTTTGTATAAATTCAGAGCACTGCTGTGTCATGTGACAATTCCATTTTTAAATTTTTGAAGAATTGCTGTACCATTTTCCACTTATATTCTTCCCAAGGACACACACCGCACTTTGTCGGCACATCTACATCAACACTCGTTATCTCTAATCTGTTTGATAGGTGCCATCCTAACCGGTATCAGTTGATTTGCATTTCTCACACCAGTGATGTTGAGCCCTTCTTCACAAATCCATTGGCAATTTGTACGTCTTATAAGGAGACCTATCCATTCAAGCCCTTTGCCCATTTAGTTGTGTTATGCATATTTTTGCTAGTGAAATATGTAAGTTATATATATTTTGAATATTAACCCTTTATCAGATGGTCTGCTGCTAAATATTTTCTCCAAATCTGTGGGAAGCTTTTTTATTCTGTAGATGATTTCCTCTGTTCTGCAAAAGTTTTTTTTTTATTTTGATATAGTCCCACTTGTTAATTTTTGCTTTTGTCACCTGTCAAACAGAAAAAAATCATTGCCAAGACCCACGTCAAGGAAGTTTTCCCACACATTTTCTTCTGGACTCTAGTGGTCTCAGGTCTCACATTTAGTCCATTTCAAATTGATGTTTTGTCCCATGCAATATAAACGTCTAGTTTCATTCTTTTGCCCATGGACATCTACTATTTCCAATGCCATCTATTGAAGAGATTATCCCCATTGTGTCTTCTTCAGAGCTTTCTCAAAAATTAGTTTGCTGCATGTATCTACAATTATTTCTGGCCTCTGTTCTCTTCCATTGGTCTGTGTGTCTATTGTTTTCACACTATCATTGCTATTGTTAGGTGCTGATGATCATAGCAACCTTATGTACAATAGACAAAACACCCTCAACACTGTGTCATGCCCAGAACGATTGTCAGTGCTTCTCTTCTCTGCTACTCATAGGGTTTTTAATGGCAGATTGACTTTAGGGAGTGGGTTGCCATGTTGTTCTCCCAAGCCTACACCAACTGGTGTTCCCAGGTGGTTCTCCCCTCCAAGTATTAACCAGGCTCAACTCTGCTCCATTTCTGAGATCTGACGTCAAGGTAGTACAATGTAGACATTATTTTCATAGCAGTACCATATTGTTTTGATTACTATAGCTTTGTAATATAATTAGAAATTAGGTAGTATGATGTCTCTGATTTTATCTTTCCCAGGAATACTTCAGCTATGCAGAGTCTTTGGGGTTGCACACTAATTTTTGAGGTGTGAAGACAATGGTAATTTTGCTTTATAGGAAATTGGTAGACTCTGTCACCTTGACAATCTTAATCCCTCACCTCACCTATAATTGAATATAAACATTCCTGGAGTTAATGACTTCCTTTGCCATTATATAACTAACACCATAATATTACCTGGCACATAGCACATCCTTAAATATTTTTTAAGTGAAAAGAAAAGACAGAGACAAGGAAGGAGGGAAGAAGGGAAAGAAGATGAAAGGATGAGAAGGAATAAAAAATACAAAATGCTATTACTTTTAAGCAGACCATGAGACAGGAAAAATAATTCTTCAAAGTTTTGCTTTAAAGGTCTCTTCATGGAGTAAAAGTACTGACTGATTCACAACGGAAACCCCTATGTTTGTCATGGCTTTCTCCCCAATCCACCTTACCCCTGAGGTCTGCTGCTGAAATGATGGTCAGATGCTTAAACCAGCTCACTTATTTCCTCTTTCCTCAGGTGGCACTCACAGGCACAAATACAAATTCCAAACACATTTCATCCCTCAGCTATTTCATCGTACAATGGGGACAACTTAAGGGGACTTAAAGGTGAAAAATGAATTTTATACTCTCATAAAAAGATCCAGCCAGCCCATCCATGGCTAAGGTGATATAGACACAGGTAGTAAATATTCTTTTTATTAATCTGTTTAAATGATCTAGAGGAAATTGTCCCACAATAATCTTTCCTTTGTTCATTGAATTTTATGATTGCTTCTTTTAGCCACTAGTCATCAAAGTAAATACAGAATCTATCTCACCTTCTACCCTGAGGAAAGTTATATAATATGAGGACACAGATAGAAAACCAAAGCTGACTATTTCACAAAACATTTTGAAGAATTACAAGTTCCAAATTCCTATTGTTAATGAGCCTGCAGCTGTAACACTGTGGTGTCCAATCCCATCAGATCTCAGAAGCTAATCAGGGTCAGGCCTGGTTAGTACTTGGATGGGAGACCACCTAGGAATGCCAGATACTGTAGGGTTGGGAGAAGGACCTGGCAACCCATTCCCACAAACAATCAGCCATTGAAAACCCTATGAATAGCAAAGAACACTGACAATAGCACTGAGTCAGATATTCACTCAAAGGCACCTAACAACAACAATGTTAATGAGATGTTTAAAACTGTTTCAGTTAATATCCCTTTGCTTAAAGGATATGCTCACAATTTGAGATACATTAAGACTTACTGCAGTGAATTCTGTTGTAACCAGACATGAGCAACCACGGATCTTCAATATTCCAGAAAAGTTTGTTCACTCTCAAGGTTTTTGCTAAAGAAGCATGGAGAAACAAGCAAATGATTCAGAATCTCAACAAACAAGGCCAGATCAAGCAGAAAGGCAAAGAGAATTTCAAGAATGACAACAGAGAAATCTAAGAAGGCAGCAGTACAACAGGCATAGAACCGCACCCCACCCCCCAGATGAGAATTGAATGCTTGTTTTGGAGGGAATAAAATTAGAACTGACTGATGATCACAAGTGATTATCCTTGTGAAAAATTATACTAAAAAGTCTTTAAAAATATGAGAAGAATTAGTGACTGGTACAAAGAAAACTATGCAAAGGAATAAGAAGGGAAATTTTTTTTTACCTTCAGAAAAAAGCAGCATAATCATTGTACATTATAATAGCTGTAACATTTATCTTAACTGATTATTAACTTAGCCAATAATTGTAACAAAATTAGAAAATAAGTTGTTAGCTCAATAGTAAATTAATGGATAATTTGGAAAACTGATAAATCAAAAACAAACACTATTCCCAATGTTAACATGAAGGAAAGTTTCTTTAAGTGGAGAAAATGGGAATAGAAAAGGCTACTGGGAATAGGTGTGAGCAAAATATTGGTGATAGGAAAATCTAAGCCATGATGGGGCAGTGTCTGGTGTCATGTGACCCAGGGTCAAAGGAACCATATGGGCTCTGGGGGGAAGTAAGGCAATCACCCTTGGGACTGTGTTGCATCCTAGAATAACAAGTTAAAGTATTATCTCACAGAATTTAGAGAGCCACTAAGGGACTGAGGAGTGATATTAGGAAACCTGTGTGTCTCAGAATCGGGATCTGACCCCAGTACATTGAATGGTTCAGAGGAGGGAGAAACTAGAAGCTGGAAATAAGTTTGGTGTTAGTGAAAGTGGTCCAAGTAGTTAAATTTCCCTAAAGGCCCACTTTCTGATAAATATGTAGGTATAGAAAACTGACATTTGAAATATTACAGCTTTATAAAATAAAATCTATTTGAGAATTTCTTAGTATTTCATTTCCTGAAACAGATCACCAGTTAGGAAGTGGTAGGCTTCCCACCAAACTGCTGAGATTGCTCAACACTCTGACCACCAGCTAATGTGACCCTGATCAAAAGGGAATTAGGCTTTGTATGTGGGTCTCATTAAATAAGAGGTTATGACAATTGATGTCATTCTAGCAAACAGTTTGCAATGTGTACTGTGTACGGGGCATTATTCTAACCTTTGCGTGTATTAAAAGATTCAATTCTTTAATAGCTCTATGGATATGCAGTACTCTTATTCCCACATTACAGGGAAATAGGATACATAACAGTTAAATTATTAAATTATTATTAAATTATTAAATTAGATACATAACAGTTAAATTATTTGCCCAAGGGAACACAGCCAAGTCAATGCTAAAGATGAGATTTGGACTGAGGCAGGCTATTAGTCACTCCATAAGATCACCTCAAAATCAGATATGCTGAGCACCATTTTTCCTCATCTACAAAATGACAAGATCACTATGTCACCAAGGGGGTTTGTTAGCACTGTGATAGGTCAAGGGAGATAATGTCCCCAGTTCGTCCTGTCTTCCTGTCTCCTTGCCTTCACACTCTGGCCCTCGTTATAGGTTAAGGGCTCAATTGTCCATCCGCCCCCAAAATTCCTGTGTTGAAATGCAGCACCTCAGAATGTGACTGCAATTGGAGGTGACACCTTTAAAAAGGTAAATGGGGCCTTTAGGGTGTCCCTTAATTCAATTCCATGGTTGTTTACAAGAAGAACTTCAGCGCAGAGAGGATGTGGCACACGTAATGGGGAGGTGGCCACAGACAAGGAGCAGCCCCAGCAGAAACCAAACCCACCAACACCTTGAGTTAGTCTCCTGGCTTCCAAGACTGAGACAAAATAAATGTTGGTTCAGCTGCCTGGCCTGTGGCATTTTGACATAGCTAATGCACCATGTACCTTGCTGTGCCCAATAGGATGCTGGCATGTGTGCCACAAACCAAAACTGGAAAAACCTAGCATCTTCCCACTTGCCCCCACTCTGTTCCCAGCCACCACTCCGATTATGTGTCCAGATGTCCCCTAGAAGAACGAAAAACAGCCAGGCATGGTGGTTCATGGCAGTAATTCCAGCACTCGGGAGGCTGAGGAAGGAAGATCGTAAGTTCAAGGCCAGCCTGGCTACCTAGTAAGACCCTGTCTCCAACGAGAGAGAGAAAGGAAGGAAAAAAAGAAGAATGGGAATGAAGGGAAAAAAAGGAAGGAAGGAAAGAAAGAGAAGGAAGGAAAGAAAGGGAAGGAAGAAAGGAGAAAAAGAAATGGAATAAAGCTGAGTAACACAGGTAAACCTATCCTAGATCATCTACCAGGTACTCAGTCCCCACATAATGACCAAGAACAGCCACGACCACGTCCACCTGAGGCCAGCCAAAAGCACTAACTGTGCCCTAAACACAAGCATACTTCTTTGAATCACTGATTTGAAGGGGAGCATATTATGCTACATTATTGTAGCAATAAATAACCTAGAAGTAGCAAATAAAATGTATTCCTGTGGCACACAGTAGCACCTCCATTAATTTAAAGTCAGCCTCTGTACTTCCAGTATTCTTTGGAGGAGGCCAAAGTCAACAAACAAATTCTGTATCAGTTGTGCTCATCATGAGTCCGGACATGGATAACTTCTAGTAACTGTAAGTGATGAACTAAAACATTCATCTCAAACAGAAGGGAATTGACGAGAACACAGATTTTATTCTTTTAACAGATGCCTATGTCCACTGCAAACTATTTTAAATGGTAACAGATCTCATTTTCCTGATGTCATTAGTGAAGAAATTCACAATTACCTGCAGGTTCATTAAATAAATCAGTCCTGTAATTTTCTCAAATTCATTCTCGTTAGTGCTGGTAACTGATGCGGGCTCAGGACGTGGAAGTGCTACCCACTGCCAGCAGTGGTTTCTTGGAGCAACATTTGCTCCCCATTACTTTAAGGCTCAGAAAAACACACTGGCTTGATTTGAGAGGAAGTTAGAAGTTAGTATTTTCCCAAAGAAACTAATTCTTACATATGCTCTATGGTGTCACCAAAACTTTGTTTTTTACTATTCCAATCTAGATCTGAACAGTTGACAAAAACCATAATAAGGTAAAGTGAAGTTTGTTACAAAAAAAAAAATGATTAAGGAATGACAAAAAGAAGAAACTATAAAGATGCAAAAAACACTCTACAGGTTCCCCCAGGGCTGACAGAGAATATCTAAGGAAGGACAAACTTGGTTAAGGGTACTGGCCTGCAGTATCTGGGCACAGAAGAGGTCCAGCCAGGAGGCTAGCATCTGTCTGAATGCAGGAAGCGATGTACTCATGGTAGGAGGTCTGGAGCACCTAGTATCTTCATTACGAGAGTCATAGCAAAGTAACCTCCAGGCCAGACCATCATGGAGTATCCGAGGGCCCCTGGGTTGCAGCCATGAGCATGGGCAGAGTGCCACTGGGTATTCTCACACTCGCGTGGCTGTGCCACCATGATGCGCCTGCTGCCAGGGAGAGGGGCCCATCCTCCTACAGGGGCCCTGCACCCCTCTGCTGGGGAAGTGTAACAGCCCACTCACCAGAGGGGAAAAACCCTTGAAGAACCATGTCCCTGACTACAGGGCAAGTGTTGAGGACCGTGAAGCTGAGGGGCACAGACTGCTGCCTGGCATACCAGCCTGAGCTCAACGCCCACTCTGAAGGGAGAACTAAAACACAGCAAACAAAGAAATTATTTCAATCATAATTGTAGTTTTTATCTGCCTGAGTTGGGAATTTTTTAACTAAAAAAAAAAGCAAATTTACCATCCAATAACTTGAAGCTAATTTTACTTCTATATATTTTATGGCCTTTCTAAATGTTATACACATGATACAAATTAGTGACTTCTTACTGAATGATTCTAATTTTTAAAACTTTCAGTCAGTAAAGCACAGTATATGAATTACCAGAAATGAGATAAAGAGAAAAATATATAATGAACTTTTATGTGTGTTGAAACCTAAAGAACCTATTTGAACCTTCAAGAATTAACAAACGTTTGCCTCTAAGGTATGGTCCTAACAAACATCTCTTGGAACTCAATGCAATGTTCTTCAGGACCAATTAGTGTTCAGCCTAAAGAAACCCTTCATTTCAGAGGTGCCCAGGGCCAGTATCTTCTTAGCAATAAGAAAGCAGGGTTTCTCCCAAAAATCTCTCCCCAGTGCATTAACAACAGAGTACCACACGTGGGTTGGCTTTACCAAGAGAAATGTATTGTCTCTAAGCTCTGGGTTCCAGAGATCCACAATCAAGTTGTTGTGAGGATGAGTCCCTCCTCCAGGACCTGAGAAGGCCTCTGCTCCACAGGTATTTCCTAACGTGTGGAGATTTGCTACAACCTTCAGCATTCCTCAGTTTGTGCGAGCATCCCACCATCCCAGCCTCTACCTTCACAAGGCCTTCTCCTTGTCCACCCATCTGTGTCCCAGTTGTCCCGTCCTCCAAGGAGATGGTCACACCTGACTAGAGCTCACCCTAATGATCTCATCTCATTTGCTACTCTGCAGCCTTCTTCTAAATAAGGTCACATTCCAGGTACTGAGTATTAGGGCTTCCACGTCTCTTAAGAAATACAGTTCAACCCCACCACTGTCCTTGCACTATTGACACACCGGGTTTGGGAACTCTTCATTGTGGAGAGTTGTCTGGTAGAGGATGCACCACAGCTTCCCTGACCTCTACCAACAAGACACCAGGGGCATCCTCTCCTAAGTTGAAATAACCAAGAGTCTCCAGATGCTGCCAGGTCTATGGAGGAGGGGACACCTGCTGTTATTCCACATGGTGGCCTCGGGAAACTATAATTCATAGCACACTTATTGATTCAGCAATTCCAACAGAGAAGCAAGGTTTTCTGTTCTGATAGTCACAACAGTTATATCTTCAGAGATGACCATAGGACAGGGACTCAGGAGCTGTGACAGTCCATATAAGAATTTATATCTATTTTCCATGATGCATGGAGATTTTATGCTGTTTTCCATAAAAACTTCCATCTATTTATATGATAGGCTTTCTCTTCTGTTAGTTGTACTTAAATTGCTTCTTAAAATTTTAACTTCTACTTGAATTCTTGGTGTCTATAGTATTTAAGACTTGAGGTGGTTATTATCTATGTCCATTGTGACCAATAATACCAACAATTTATATGGCTTAGGTTTGACTGTTTTAACAGAAGAGTGTAGTTTTTCTTAAGAGAGAGGGTGTATTTTCCTCACATAAAAATCTGTTTGTTCAGTTCATAGAGAGCCCCTGCACCACGTGGTCATCAAATGACCCATGTTCCTTCTATATTGTTTCTCCACCATCTTCAAACCCACAAGGTCAAATCTGACTCATTATTACCATGTCTGCATCCTAGCCCATGGGAAGGACAGAGAAGAAGTGGAATTTCAGCAGCTTTGAGAACATTCCCACCTCATACCACTGACTCAGAACATGTCACATGTGACACTCCATCATAAGCAATGATAGAAATTGCAGCTCTATCTAGGCTGAAATGTGCCTGTAATCCCACCAACTCCTCCTACCTAGCAGAGGCAGGAGGATTGCAAGTTCAAGACCAAAGGCATTCTGCATAATTTAGTGAGGCCCTGTCTTAAAATTTAAAAAAAAAATGGGCTGAGGGTACAGTGCAGTGGTACATTACTTGCAAAGCATGCAAGCGTGAGGCCCTGGGTTCAAGGCCCAGTACCATACACACACCAAAAAAAAGGCGCACCAGGAAAAACTCAGGATTCTAGTAGTAAAAGAAATATGGGGAATGGGTACGAGAGGACAATCATCAGCCTCTACTATCACCTAGTACTAACACAAAAGCAATGGGGAGAGAAGATAATTTTGAATTCAGGAGGGAAAAAAATAAGAAAGTAAAACATATGTATTTGCCAAGTGTTTTATACATAACCATACAAAATTATTATCAAATCCATTTACTACATAAGGAAATTAAGAGTCAAAGACACAAAATATTTTCCCCAAAGATAGAAAGTCATAAATAGCAAAGCTTGGTTTCAAATATCAGATCATCAGCACTGATGCTATTCATTAAGCCACATCACACAGCAGCAGAACCTCACTCCACATGTGTCTGTGGTAGGGTCACAAGTCAAGTGTAAAATGAAGGAATTACTGACCCTCAAGTTAAAGATCGCAGATATTCAACTCCCACAACTTTTCAAATTCATATTCTCTTACCCAGAACTATACTTTTTTTTAAAAAAAAGTAACAGAAAAAGGACTTTAGGTCTAATTTGAAGATCAAATCCATCTTTTTCTCATTTTAGAATAGAGAACAACTCAGACCAGTCAGTGGTTATAATCTTTGTCTGTCACCTTTTGGTGGTCTTTTCTGCACATAAAATGACTGAGATGCACCTATTCTTAAATGTCCCACTCCATGGAGCTCACAGAGTATTGGAGGAAAGAAAGGCAGAGCAATCCATTGCAGTACAGGTGGGAGAATTCTCTACCCTGCAGCCAAAGGCCATGGGTCCTAAATTCCCTTAGGAGGGACTCAGCTGAGGAGTTGATTGCATCCAGAAGAAATCCCAGATCACCTCTACCACAACCTGAAATGTGGTTTGTAGGGATATTCAGACGGCAGGCTCATGTAAGGATTCTGACCAACTACCCAAATGTTTGAAAATAGTTTTTATTGTCTTGAAAGTATCATTTCCATTTTAGAGCTCAGAGTTCAAAGCCTCAGGCAATAAACTGATGCAAAATTGATTTCTTTTAGGGCAGAATTCAGGGACATTTGATCTCTGTAAGCCCAAATGCATAATTTCTGTCTTATATTTTGGAACAATAGATTAACTGCAGACTACTCTAGTGCTAAGAAAGATTTGAGTCTCTAGATGAAAACCCACCTGAATCAAATTTGCAATTCTATCTAGATTAGAAATGGTTACCACCTGGCAAATTACTCCATCTTTTCATAACTGCAGTAGGATCAAGGGTCCCTGCCTCACCTGGTGGTGTGAGGATGGGATGAGGTCATGCACTGCCGTGAAGCCCTCCATGTGGTGCCAGGGACCTGGCGAGCACCTCACAGTGGGGGTCTCTAATTGGCTCCACTTTTTCCTTTGGTTCTTTTAGTTTTTACCCATTTCCTTGGGCATGTCTGTCACCATGCACGGTGAGCAGGCCAACTGTGTTCGTAGGCTCTCTATCACCCTACAAGTTCTTTGACCACTGACTTCAGACCCCTCATCACCAGACTGACTCCCATCTACCCAGATTTTTTTCAGGCAAGTTCACATCCCCAGGGTTCCTTTGTTCCTTTTCCTGGTCAATGAATCCATAACCTTCTATTAAACATTAACCAGGCAAATATCTTAATGCAGAAATACATCAATAACCCAACACAAAGGAAACAAGGGCATGAACAAGCTTTGGGTAGTGACAAGGGGAAGAGGGTCGTACAAAGGCAAGATAGGGTAATGTGCTTTAGAAATGATGCAGAGGAGCAACACCTTGACGTTTGAGGTGGGACTCAACGAGATCCGAGGCCACTGTGAAGAGTCACGGGAAGCACGCCAGGCGAAGCAGCAGCAAGTCTGAAGCCCCTGAGCGAGGACGCACTTCTTGGAGGAGTAAAAATAGCACTGTGAGCACCTCCAGTCTCCCGCTCAGGCACTTAGAGAGCGTGGGAGGCACTGCTCCACGCTAACCACGCGTAAAAAGCCACACGGAAGAGTCAACACCTCCTTTAGCTAGCGGAGAAATGAGGCCACAGGGTAAACTGCTGCCTCCAACATAGCTGGGGTTTGGCCCAGTTGGTAGAGTGCTGTGCTGCTCTGCATGCTTAGAAGCACTGCAAAAATGGGAGAAGGACCAGGCAGCCCACCCCAAACAATCAGCCACGGAAGCCCCTGTGAAGAGCAGAGAAGCACTGACATAGTGCTGGCACCCAGGACCAACTCACAGCACCAAACAACAATAGAAGGTAAACAAAGAGAAGCAAACTTACCAGAGCAGAAACCATGGAACCAGGGCAGCGGCGGGAGGCCTACACTGCAGCTGACAATTGCTGGAGGCTCAGTGTGGACAACTCCAAAGAAGAAAATCTCCAGGGTGACCTCATTGTGGGGGACCAGTGGAGCCTCAATGTTGAGAATTTTCCTTCCCGGAGCTTATCAGGTTCTCCCAGCAAATACAAGCAATCACGCTGTGCTTTCAGCAGAGAGGAGAGAACACGAGACACTTCCAAACACACCAGAAAATTCTGCTTTTGCCTGAGGAGTCCACCTTAAAGCCAGCCCTCAGGTGGAACTACTTAAACTATTTAGCCAGAGCCTGACCCAGGGGGTTTTGTTGTTGTTTTGCTTTGTCTAGTTTTTCAGTTTGGCTGACTTGGAAGAATAGAAATACCCAACCCCAGTTCCTACCTCACCCTCAGCCACCGTCTTCCAGCTGGGGATAGGGCGTGGGACTGAAAAAATTGGTGAAATTCATAGTTCAGAGGGGGATGGGCTCACCAATAGACAGAGACCTACTGGGAGGACCACAGAATACCTCCTTCCCACCGCCTCCCAGCATTACGTTATCCAACATATCATGTTTGACCATCCAGTGACAATCACAGGGCATAATACACACAGAAACCACAGATGGAAGAGTGAGCCAGCAACAGAGGTGAAGGCTTTCACTAATGGATGAAGTAGAAGCTATGAGAACAAATGGGCAGTATAAAAAGAGAGATGGAAATGCTAAGACACAACCAGACAAAATCTGGAAATCAAATGAAGCCTTTGATGGGCTTATTAGAAAACTCAATGCGGCAGAGAAAAGAACCTCTGAGCTTCAGGCTTTCTACCTCAATAAAAATCCTGAACACTGAAAAACAAAGAGAAAAATGACTGGGGAGGTATGGGGGCAACAGAATATCCAAGAAGTGTGGGAAAAGAACAAAAGAGAAAAATACATGTAGCAAGAACATAAGGGAAAAATACAGAAGAAATATTTGGAATAGTAATGACTCTGAATTTCCCAAAATTAATGTCAGCCATCATAACTCAGATCCACAAAGCCCAGAGAATGCTAAGCAAGATGAGTGCCAGAAAAATTGTTGTTGTTGTTAGGTGCTGTTGAGTTGATGTCTGACTCATAGCAACCCTATGTACAACAGATGAAACACTATTGTCAGTGCTTCTCTGCTATTCATAGGGTTTTCAATGGCTAATTGATTTTTGGGAATGGGTTGCCTGGTCCTGGTCCCAAGCCTATAGCACCTGGTGTTCCCAGGTGGTCTCCCATCCAAGTACTAACCAGGCCTGACCCTGCTTAGCTTCTGAGATCTGGCAGGATTGGATGCCACAGGGCTACACCTGCAGGCCCAGAGAACAAGGGCAACAAATAAAAACCAGCAACAACTGTGGTACATATGAATCCAACTATGTCAATAATCACCTTCAATGTTGATGGGCTAAATGTATCAATTAAAAGACAGATTGTCAGATGCTTGCTTTAAGGACCTAAGTGTAAGGGAAGTCCAAGGGATCCACTGTGTATTCTAGTCACATATACAGTGATTTAGCATTTTGTTAGGTATAGCACTTTGGGGAGGAGGATGTGGCAATCCACTCCTAAAACAATACCGAAACAGTCAGCCATTGAAAACTCTATGAGGGTCACTATGAGTCAAACCCAACTCGAGGGCACCTAACAACAACAAATAGCACTTACAGTTAGACTAAGTGTTCCTTATACAACTGTCATTGGAATAAAACTTTGACAGGTAGAGTAACTTCTGAATAGAAATTGGAAGGTATTTTCCAATTTTTTCAGGACCTGCTTTATCTAAAGATATGAATGCCCAACCCAAGAAATAAATGGATTACCTCAGCAGACCACTGTCCCTCCCTCCCTCCCTCTCTCTCTCCTGCTCTTTCTCTTCCCCCTCTATCTCTCCCTTCCCTCTCCTAACTTGCCTTTCTCCCTCTCCATAAATCAAAAGCCACATATTGGGAAAAATGAAAAAATAATAGTTTTCTGAATACTCATACATTTAAAAATTATCCCATGTGAGGCATTCCAATTCTGAATAACAGCAAAATATTAAAATACATTAGTTTTGTGTACTAGTTTCTCCAACCAAGAACTTTCTTTTGAACTTCAGAAATAATTCTATTCTTCCTCTGTAGATCTCCCAATATGCGCGTGGGTGTGTGCAAGTGCGTGACCCCCAGAGTCCTCAGAGCTACAGAGCAAACACTGTTCTTATCAACACAACGAGTTTTTCTCTTTTCTTATTTAATGGAACAAATTCTAGGATTTTTCCAGTACATAAACGTAAGACAAAGTAGAAAAGGCCAATGGAAAAAAATCAAGACAGAAGGGACAGAGGCAGGTGGAGAAGCAGGAAAAGGCAGTGGAAGCACAGCACACTGCTTGGCTCCCCAGCAGCAATGTTGGGGTGATGCCACCCCAAGAGACTCGCTGCTTTCAACACTTGAAATCGGCATCTGGAATATTGCCCCATGGTCACCAGACCATCCTCCACGGGCTCATCTTTAACATTTAAATGTAAATTTAAGGCATGTAAAGAGTGGCAGGAGGATAGGAAAAGAAACGGGGAAGGAGTGGGGGTTAAAAGCTTCACTTCTCAAGTGGGCAGAAATGAAACAGATGAAATAGAGCAAGCCAACTCTCCTGAGAGATGTAAGTAAAGAACCAGGACATAACAGATAAATAAAAGCCCTCACAATTCAGGGTGGGATGCAGAAAACAGGAGAACAAGCAGAAATTGGTTTCTGCTCACTTTAAATCCTTCAAAACCATTCCACTTTTTATCATGTATGGGCTACACTTTAATATAAATAAGAATTTTAAACAGTAATTCGGGTCTCAGTTGGAGATGTGTGATAGAGGGAGGAATAACATTATAAGACTGAGATAATCGGACCCAGAAATTCCACTTCTCGTAATATTCCCCAAAGAAATACTCAGAAATGAGGACAAGATTTATGTACAAGGATGTTTGCTACAGTATTAATTACAATAGTAAAAACTTGGAGACTACTTAATAAATATTTGGAGATGACAAATTATAGTTGACCCACAAATAGAATATCAAACAGGCATTAAATCATTCTTGAAATTATTTGGGAGCTTATATAATGTTCACATCACAATATTATGCCAAGTAAAAATGCAGAGTTTAACAATGCTGTGTGTGTGTGAGTTTAATAATGCTGTGTGTGTGTGCCTGCACGGAATGTGTCTGTTGTTCAAGCACAGAATTAGACACCCAGCAAACGCAAGAAGAACAAACATCTGTGGATAAAGCTAAGTGTTTATTACCAACAGATCCTCTCTAAAGAAACTTTGAAAGTTGTTGTTGTTGTTGTTATTAGGTGTCAAGGAGTTGGGTCCAACTCATAGCGACCCTATGAACAACAGAACGAAACACTCTCTGACTCTGTGCCACACCGGACACTATGTCAGTGCTTCTCTGCTATTCACAAGGTTTTCAGTGGCTGATTGTGTTTCAGGATTGTTTTGGGAGTAGGCTGCCAGGTGCTCCCATTTACTCGGTGCTGGGAATTGAATCCAGGGCCTCAGAGAGCACAGAGCAACCCTCTACCAACTGAGCTAAATCCCAGCCTTAAAACTTAGTACTCTAAAAATAATAATTCTACAAAGAAGGACTAAGATGAAAAGTAATGGTTAACAAAGAAAATGAAAAAGGAGGATAAATCTAAATAAAAATTGCTAGTCGGCTACATATACACAAATATGTGTGTATATATATGTACATATATATTTTTTTTTAACTAAAATTCTAGGGGCAAAAATGTATCTGGAAGGGTAAGTTGAGTTAAAATGTTCTTTTTTCAGTTAAATGAGTTAAAATGTGTTTTTTTCAGAAGGTAAAAATATTTAGACATTTTAACATATGTGTAGTAAAATTTCTAAGCTAACTGCTGAAACAAATTGGGATTTGCAACATCCCAGTAGTACAGGGGAAAAAGAGAGATGAAGGAGAAAGAACAGTGTCACTAAGAGAAAGGCAAGAATGGAAGGAATAGAAAATGGGAGGAGGAGGAGGAAGCAAAGCAATTGTAACTACAGAACAAGCCGGTAAAAATGAATACAAATGTGTCAGTGACCCTGATAAATATGCCAAGCAAAGCATGCAAAACACGAGTGAATGAATGTCTGGTTTCCCTTCTTTATAACGAAGGACCTGCTTCTGAACTGATAATAAGATGTATTGTTTAACGCAAAGCCTATACACTGTGTTTTCACCCTCATTTAGTAACATTCACAAAGAAAAGCATAACGGTTGTGACTTACAGTGTATTGGGTTGAATACGGTCCTCCAAGAGGTATGTCTAGTGCTAATCCCCAAATGTGTGAAGATGCTCTTATTTGAAAAAATGGTTTTTGCAGTTGTTAATGATCTCGAGATGAGGTCATCTTGGAGTCAGAGTGGACCTGATACCCAATGACTAGTAATGACAGGAGAAGCAGAAAAGAAAGGCTTGAGGCACAGGAGACTCACAGAAAAGGGGAAGAGGAGGAGGATGAGGAGGAGGAGGGGGTAATTACTGAAGTAACCCTAGGAAACTGGCCCGACCATGCCGCACAGCCCGGTGAGTCTGCCCCCTCCGTGGCACTGTGTGCAGGTGTGCCACTCCGTGCAGGTGTGCAGTGCCACAAGATGCCGTGACCTGTAGGTGTGAGCGCAAGTGCCATTTTAGTTCATGACAATCGACCCTTCAAGTAAAGTAGCCTGTGGATGACATCAGCGCACAGGGACTCCAGCATTTACTGAAGGGAAAGACGCCCTGTCTTCCCCAAGAGTGCGATGCAAAAGGTGAAGGGTGGCAGCAGTGACAGGAAGCCAGGAGGGCCCCCAAGGGGTCTCTACAGCTGGAGGAGGCGCACAAGCTCTACCTTCCTAACAGGTAACCTGGGCTGTCCTTCTGCAACCCTCGGCTCCACCTCCTGATGCCGTCATGAAAACAAAGCAAAGAAAGGGAGGTGAAGGAGGAGGAGAAACAGTATTTTTATTAAAAAAAAAAAAAAAGAAAGCTCAAAATCACAAAACTGAGAATAGGCTTAGAAACTAAGTAGAGATTAAGAATGAGCACATGAGTGCAAATAAAGATGAAAGGGGAAGGGTTTTCAAATAATAAGGTCAAATTGGTGAAATTAAATATAAAGGTCAGTAAAATCAGTGGGCCAAAAACCATAAAAGTAAAGGACAGGAGAGGTTATCATTAAAACTAAAACCTATAGGATAAAAAGTAAAATGTAAAAGGAGGATTAAAACATCAGTTAAAGCATGTGAATTGTGTTAAAAGCAACCCTATAGGAAAATTAGATAAAAGCCAGGCACAGTGAGATACACTTGTAATCCCAGCAACTTGGCAGGCTGAGGCAGGAGGATCACAATTTCGAGGCCAGAGGGAACCTGCATAACTTAGCAAGGACCTGTCATGGGAGCTCAGTGGTCAAGCACTTGCAAAGTAGGCACAAGGCCCTGGGTTCAACCCCCAAGTACCATGAAAAGAAATAAAAGAAAGAAAGAAAAAAAGAAAGAGAAAGAAGGAAAGAAAAGGAGAAAGATTTGAGATGAAAATTCATACAAAATGCTTGACAATTAGAGGAAGAGATTTTCAAGTTATTACGAAGAGGAGTGGAAGGAAAGAATCCCCAAGGAAGCAGAGATAGAGGACCCCATTCACTGTAATGTAGCAAGGCTATGTTTTAAATGTTCCTACCTTGAGAAATGGGCTGGGGTTTAGCTCAGTTGTTAGAGTGCTACTCTGCACTTTCTGAGGACTGGGGTTCAATCCGCAGCACCTCAAGAGCAGGAGAAGGATGTGGCAGTCCACTCCCAAAAACACAATCCTGAAAACAATCAGCCATTGAACACCCTAAGAGCTCAACACGACTCGATGGCACCTAACAACAGCAAATCCTGGGGACACCTTGCTACCTCCCCTGCCTCTGTTTCCTTCAGAATTGAGCTCAGGTATCCATTCCTTCAGAAACACACACACACACACACACACACACCTTTCTGCCTCCACCAGACTAAGTGCTTCTCTCAGATCTAACAGAACCCTGCATACGCCTCTAATCAATACTTCGCTCTCTTTCTTTGCCCTTCACAGACCCTTACTTTGCTAAGCAAAGAAGTAATGTCATGATATTTGTCTTGCTAGAAAAATAATGATAAAAGAAAAAAATTTTTTACCAGATCCTAGAGGGTTACTTTGAACTATATCCACTCAACATGTGCTTCCTGGGTATTTATTCCAGTCCCAAACAGTCGTTATACTACCAGCTTCTTATGCTACTTCTGTGAATACGGAGATCAATAAAACCCTGCCCCTTTCCTCAAAGGATTAATAATTGAGTGGGAGAGAGAGCTTAGTAAGCAAAATTTACAACACAGCAATTCCAAATAACATGTGAGTTTTCCATATGTCAGTAAGCTCATTTTAACATCATGTCCACAACTTCAGTCTCTCTACTCTGGTAAAACTTTCATCTCTGTTGCCAAAGTTACAGACTCGGATTGAATTTTGAGTTTCTTTTAGTACAGATTTTATAATACATTATTAGAAAAATCAATTTTATTTTCTATTTGAGCCATCCTCTGGAAAACGCTAGCGGAGTGTGGTAAGAAATGCTCCACTGACCTGCTACCTAATTTCACCGGGGCTGGGCACTGCTGGCCTGGGCTGGGCTAGTTTGCTGGAGTTGCTCAGGGGCAGGAGGTCTCTAAACTCTTATTAACAAGTTTAAGACATAGGAGGCAGACCTCCATGGTATATTTATATATACAAATTCTACTGTATGCGATACTTCTTATACTGATTTTATGACTAGAAGGTAATAATACAAATTCCAAAAATGGTTCTTTGAGAAAAACTCTTCTCAGATCAAAAAAGAAATTATCAAAAGACTAAGATTGACGAGGGCTGGGATTTAGCTCAGTTGGTAGAGCGCTGCGCTGCAGTCTCTGAGGCCCCCAGTTCAATTCCCAGCACCGCAAAAATGGGAGAAGGGCCTGGCAATCCACTCCCAAGGCAATCCCGAAGCACTCAGCCATTGAAAACCCTATGAGGGTCGCTATGAGTCGGATACCGACTCGACAGCACCTAACAACAACAACAACAAGATTGATGAATGGAGCCATCAGGTCAGTATCTTGCCAACTTGGTTTACCTTATCTTTGGAGTTTTTATTTTTCATAACAAAAACAACTCCTTCTTCTCATGAGGGTTGTAATGGAACAGGACTCTCTATAACTCTCTAATGTGCTATGGTTTAGATGTGGTTTGTCCCCCACGGGCCCCAGGTGAGGCGCTTGGTCCCAAGGGTGGTAGGATCTTTAACAGGTGGGGCCTAGAGGGAGTCCACAGGTCTTGGAGGGGAGGAAGGCTGCACTTGGAGGCCTTTAAGGTAGCTCCCATGGGCCCCTAGAGTTCTTGCAAGTGATTGTTACAAAAGCTTGATCTGCACCCCACCCAGCTTGGTCACCTCTTCCTGTGTCTAGATAGGGTCACTTTCTCCCCCACATTTCTGCCACTGCCATCTGCTATTAGTGATGCAGCTGAAGGGGCCTCGCCAGAACTGAGCCTTTGCTGTGTTCAGCCCTTGCACCTTCTAAAGTATGAACTGAAGGGACCTCTGCACTTTATAAGGTTAGCCTACTTCTGATATTTCACCCAAGTGACAGGAAGCAGACTAAGAAGAATGATCATTGGGACAGCATCTAGAACTTTACTTCAAAGCCCATTGGTGCGCCACAAGCTCCTCACGCTCCTGGTGATCGTAAAGCATCCGTGTTTATCCTTTTGTGGAAAGATAAGGCTGAGAAGCAGATGACACCCCAGACGGACTTGGCAGGCTGGGCCCTCCAGGTTCTATCTGTTTGTGGCTTAGTTTAAACAAATTACTCAACTCATCTGCCTTTTAGTTCTTTTATCTAAAAAGCGGAGGTGTTCATCTTACAGTGCTAAAAGAATCAGGAGAAATTACTTATGTGAAGGCCTATTAATGAAATGTTAGTGCACACATCACAGAGTAACAGCCGCAGGTCGCACGTCCTTGTTGCCAGTCCTAAGTACAAAGTCTACATTCTCAGATGGGTGTAGCAAGGACCTGTCATGGCAGCTCATGGTCTTGGAGACCATAATTTTAAATTATTATTATTATATATCTTTCTTTGGTTTAGGTCCAAGGAATAATCAAACAAGTTCACAATTCAAATATAAAAACAAAAAAATTAAAATGTATTAAACTCATATGGAAATTTTCCATTCTTATGTGAGGATATTTCCATATCTACATATACCTTGCTGTAATATTGTTTGCTCTTTTGGACACCAGAGATTTGAACCCAGGGCTTGCACCTGCTAGGCAGCAGTCTACCACCGAGCTTCACCCTCAGTCCTTTTCTACTTTTATTTTTTGAGGCATGGTCTTGCTAAGTTGCCTAGATTGGCCTTGAGCTCACTATGTATCCCAGGCAGGCCTTGAATTTGCAATCCTCCTTCCTCAACCTCCAAATTAGCTAGCATTATACACATATACCACAGGGCCCAGTTGTTGCTATGTGTGATTATGGGACGTGCCAGATATTTTTGGCGATGTTACATATGTTAATGTTAAATACAAGGCCACATTATGTTTCTAATATCTTAAAAACTCCATCCCCGAGTTTTGGGGCACTGGATTATAGATCTTTCTTGGCTTAGTGGGGATGTTATTCCACAGAGTAAAGTGCAACACCAAGGATTAGGATAAGAAGGTGAGCGAAGTGAAACAAGCCCGACTCAAAGAGAAAACTGTGTTTCCACTCATAGATAGAATTGAGGTCAGGGGAGGACTTGGAAATAAAAGGGGAAATTGCAGAGCAAGAGGGGAGAGGGAGAATAAAGAGTAATAGAGGGGGTGAATATGCTCAAAATACACTATACATATATACATAAAACCCCTTACTATACTAAACTATACTATAAACTATATATACTACAAACCCTAAACTATACTATACATAAAACCCTTTACTCTGTTTAAAAGATATCATTCACCAGTTTAAAAAAATATATCATCTACTAATTCCTAATAATTAGGTACAATAACTCCCTCAGTATTCCTTCATATAGAATAAGGAGAGTCACATTTTGATCACTGAAAAGCCACTATGCTTCAGTTAACTTGCAGTCCCACCTGTTCTGTTTCTGATATGAAGCCAGCCTGCTTTACAGTCAGTACCACTGAGATTATATTGAATTGTAGAGAGAGTTATTTGTGGCTAAGTGATTGATATAATTTAACTAGCAGACATTCATTTGCTTTGGGTTTTTGACTCTCTAGATAGACTGTTGTTGTTGTTGTTGTTGTTGTTGTTGTTGTTAGGTGCCATCAAGTTGGTATCCAACTCATAAGGACCCCACTTACAACAGGCAAAACACTACTGTCAGTGCTTCTCTGTTGTTCATAGGGTTTTCAATGGGAGATTGATTTTTGGGAGTGGCCACTGGGTCCTTCTCCCAAGCCTACAGCACCTGGTTTTCCCAAGCGGTCTCTCATCCAAGTACTAACTAGGCCCGACCCTGCTTAGCTTTGGAGATCTGATGGAATAGGATGCCACAGGGCTACGGCTACAGGCAGTTAGACTATAAGGGCTTTTAAAATAAAAATTGTGTAATTCCAAAGCACCAAGCCTTTGTAAGTGTTCAGAAAACACTTGTTGATTTTCAAATTTTAAAAAAGGAATATAGGACTCTTCCAGTCACCAACTATTTATTGCACTTTTAATATGTGCCAGGCATTGGCCATGATACTTAAAGTGCATCCATGCACAAAGTAAACAATGATGCCTCCCCAGTGAGGTAATGTTTTAAACCTACAAAACTCTACCAGAGAAGGAGGATCTCCCAGAACTATTAAGCACAGAGAGTCTGTTATTCCTTCCCATGTCTTTCACCTGAGAAACTTCTCTGTTTTCTATAAACTGCAAGTGACCTTGGAATCAGAAATTACTTCATCTGTAAATAGACAATTACTGGTATTTCACTTAGCACTACAGGGTCTCTAAGTTAAAACAGAGACCATCCAGTGACAGTAGGGCATCAGTCTACAGAAAGAATGTTGCCCTTGATGGCATCTCTTCATTTGCAAGCACAGCTGTGACTATTATAATGATAGCAAAATCCTAATTTCACTTAACTGAAAACAAGGAGCTGTGCATTTATGACTTGTGCAAGGCTGCTTATTTTTGTTATTATCCAACCAAAGAATACAAAAAATGGAAAGATTTCTAAGTCTTTGGATATACACACATCCCAAATAAAAGATACATACTCCTGATCCAGTGAATTGTATAATTGGCTAGAACAGAGAGGTAGAGCAAGAGAGCAGTATAAAGGCCATAAAAACCAATGAGTTTCCTATAAAAATCAAAATCAGAGACACAAAAAACCATCTACTACAATCATTTTGTCTTCTATATTTTAAGTCATATTTAACTTAAAAGAAGTATGTTAGTAAACATAGCTTTTAAAAAGCATGTCTCCTAAATTTAGTCAGATCATATTTTATTAACAAAGTAACTTGTCTAAAAAGTGAATGAAAGAATATATAATAAATATCTAGACATGGATAACATTGTTTCTCTCATTTTTAACCCAAATTATATTTATTAAATATCTATTTTATGCCAGGCTCTGTTCTAGAAGCTGAGAATAAACAACCAAGGGACAGCATCCTGAACTATGAAATAATCACAAGACTGAGCAAGATATACACAAGTAGAGTGTTTTATTTAAAACTTTGTGCTTTACTGACAAATTAAAATTTAATGTCAAGAGTACCTAAAAGCCGAGTGCAGTGGTGCATGCCCATCAGCCCGGTGACTTGCAAGGCAAAGGCAGGAAGGTCATGTGTTTGAGGTTAGAGGCAGCCTGTGTAACCTAGACCTTGAGTCATTATAAAAGATTAAAAATGGGCTGTGGGTGCAAACCAACAGTAGAGCACTTGCAAAATATGTGTGAGGCCCTGGGTTCAATCACCAAGGACCACAAAAAAAAAATGAGTACAGAGAAACAGATACTCTCGTGTATTGCTATTAGAAATATAAGCTGATTGAGGTAATTATAGAGAGTATTTTGGTGACACTTATCAAAAGCCTTCAATATATGCTTATTCCAGCAATTCCTTTTCTGGGAACTCCTAAATGTATCATAAATATACACAAAAAATTTATCCAACAGGAAATTCATCATGATTTTTATAATGTTAAGAAATTGACTATTACTTCAAAGGCAAAAAATTGAGACTTTGATCAAATCATTTTATAATTTGCAATGACATAGAGCATAGACATTTAAAATAATGTTCTGATGCCATGGGAAAATGTTGGCTGTACTTTCAAATGGTTATTTTCTTAAAAAGAGAAACATTATGTGTGATACAATGCTCTTCTTGTTTTTAAAAAAACAGATTTGTATATATTTAGGAGGAATTGGCAGCACCGTCTCTCATTGTCTCCAGCAGTGGGGGACCAGAAACCAAAGAATTGAGTCAGAGTTGGCAGCCTTCCTCCTGGCACCAAAAAGGACATCCATTGACAGGCAGCCTGGGTGTCCTTGTGACTCAGCCAAGTTTCAGGTCTGGTGAGGGGCCAAATTCCCCTCTGCATGGTGACAGGTCATCTGCTGTTCATAAAGGACAGAGCACAACCCCAAAGCGGGGAAAAGGGCTCTCCTGGTTCCAGACAAGCCTGTGTTCTCTCCCAGGAAGATCCACGCTTGTCTTTGTGAGGAGGAGAACTTCCCAGCTGGATTTTGGGAAAACCTACACTCAGAGGCAGAAGGCTGCACTGGCATTAGCGGACCAGCCTTTCCTCTTCTTCATCCCCCTCTGTCCTTTGTGGCCTGTACCATCTAAGTGCAGAGGACCACAAGCCCCTGCCACCCTGCCGGGTCTAACCCACCCCCCATTCTGGTGTGGCCCACAGCTAAAAATGGTCTTTATGTTTTTAAACAGTTCAAAAATTTTTCTTAAAGAATAACATTAGCACGTGGAAACTACATGGAATTTGGAATCCAGAGGGCACAGGAAAGTCTTGTCGGAATCCAGCAGCATTCCTTTGTCCCCTACTGTCTGTGGCTGCTCTCTGACACAATGGCACAGCTGAGTAATTGTGACAGAAAGCATCTGACCCACTAAAATATTTACTACTTGGCCTTTTTTGAAAGAGGTCTGCCACACCCTCTCCTGGCGGACAGCCCCTCAGTGCACTCCTCAGCAAAGCTTAGGGGACACTCAGGTGTGCAGCATCTCCGGGGAGAATGAGTAATTTCCAGAAGGGCTTGAATTGCAGGGTGGAGTGATTCAGAGTGCCCTCTCGTTC
The DNA here is from genome assembly GCA_007922755.1 of Pedetes capensis. Lineage (NCBI taxonomy): Eukaryota > Metazoa > Chordata > Mammalia > Rodentia > Pedetidae > Pedetes > Pedetes capensis. The sequence continues at coordinate 104,406 of VMDO01004014.1, read as the reverse complement.
CTCAGAAGAAAGAAAAGAAGGCTCTAAGAGCTGGTCACAGGAAAAACGATCCCATGTAGGTTAGCAAAGATTGTCTCCTTCAGGAAGAGAACGGGAGGGAACCCTGCCACATCCAGGCTGCACATAAACGTGCCACCAGCATCCCTAGCCATCTCCACCTCCTGTTCTCCACTGCAAAGATCAGCTTCCGGTAAACCCCTCTGAAAAATGAAGCTTTACCTTTCTCGAATTGTCCACTCCCAGATCCTCCTGAGGAGCAGTTTCTCCTAGCTCTGCCATGAACCCCCACTGGTCTGTTGGGGCTCTTGGTCTGGGACCTTAGAACCTGAGTCAGTTGGAAATCACTTCTCCACTTGAGCTGGCAAAGAGGTCACGGTGCAGCATGCTGCTCTTTTTTCTCCACACTACAATTAGGTAAGTTGGTAGACACACAAACCATCTTCTGCTCCCAGCATTTTTCTCTCTCTTCCAAGAATTTCCCTCATCTAACCTCCCCCAAGCAGATCTCCTTCCACCTCCCAGAAAACCCCAGTCCTCAACAATAAGAAACTGATCTTGCTTTAGGATCCATTCCTTGTTTGCTCACCCTGCCCAGGAAGAACTCTTCCCTAAGCCAGTTTAATGCAGTCTGTACCGATGGAATGGGTGGAAAGCATTCCAACAGGATGATTAGGTGCGGACTCACATCTCAGATCAGCCAGACCAAGGTGATGACTTCAGAGCCCTAAGCGTCAGATCAAACCATAGGCCCTCTGTTATGTATTGAAAGTTGGTATACTGCAAAATTCATATGCTGGAGCCCTAACCCTCAATGGGAGGGTTTTAGCATGTGGGGTCTTGGGAAATAATTAGGTTTGGACAAGATCATCAGGGTAGAGACCCCATAGTGAGATTACTGTCTTTATAGGAAGAGGCAGAAGTATTTCTGTTATCTTGTCTCTCTCTCTTTCTAGATATAGATAGATAGATGATAGATAGACAGACAGGTATTATGTGCATGCATGCAGTTCCACATGCACATACCAAGGAAAGGCCATTCTGACACATAGCAAGAAAGTGGCCCTCTGTGAGCCAGGGAGAGGCCCTCACCAGAAACAAACCCAGATATAGGTACCCTGGTACCCTGACAGAGAAGTTTCCATCTTAAGAACTGTGAGAAAATACACTTCTATTACTCAGGTGACCTATGATATTTTGTTATAGCAACCCAAGCAGAATATGATAGAAATTGGTACCAACAAGTGGAATACTTTGGCACAAATGCCTGCAATGTGGAAGCCTCTTTCAAACTAAGTACTAGGTCGAGGCTACTGAGTTTTGAGGAACGTGTATGAGGTCACGATTGTCCTGAAGGTGGTGTTGCAGATGATTCTGGTGAGGACTCAGAACTTTGTAGAGAAATCTTCCATCTTCTTAGCAAATACATAAATAATTGTGAATATAATATTGGTAAAAAAATATAGATGATAAAGGCCACTCTGCTAAGGTCTTAGTGGACATAAGAACCATGTGATGGGACGATGATAAAAGATGATCTTTCAGAAAGTGGTGAAGGACTTGACTGGATTGTGTTCATGCTCTAGGGTGTTATGGACAGTATAACTCAAGAGCAGTAAGATTGGATATTTAGCCAGAGGTTTCTAAGCAAAGTGTTGAAGGAACAGCATGTTTTCTTTTCTTCTGAGTCCTTAGAGTAAGATGCAAGAAGAGAGAAGTGAGTTTAAGAAGGAATTGAGACGTCAAAATGAACCAGAATTTAAAGATTTGGAAAAATCTCAGCCTGCTTATATTGGAAAAAAAGAAAATACCAAAGTTGTAGCTGAATAACCATTTGACCAGAGATTAGCACAAGTGTGAACCACAGACCTCATCAACTGTCCCATAGGAAACACTGCCAGCTTGAACTGGAGGGCACAGAGACAAGATGGTAGGAAAGAAGGCTGCCGGACTTCTCCAATCAGTAGGACCACAACCTAGTGCTTCACAGGTGGGAACGCTCACTATTCTTTGAGATCTGGGAAGGATGGCTCTGAAGGCAAGTCAGAGATCATCAAGCCTCCCTCTATGGCTCAAAGGTTGTATCTCCCTTCAGAGAGCCTCACCATCTACTCTCAGGATCTCAGGGCTTAGACCCTCACCCAGTAGAGTTGTGGGTGATAGGACTGTCTCCCGAGTGAATTCAGGAGGCAAAGAATCAGAGAGGATTGTTTTAGAGCCTAAATATCTAATAGTATTTGTTTTACTGAGTTTGGGCTTTCTTGGATCAGTCAGTTCTTTCTTCCTTTCAAGTTTTTTCTCCATTTGGAATGGCAATTCTATCCTATCCCTGTCTTGCTGCTGCATTATAGAAGCATGTAACTTACCTGCTTTCACAGGCTTCAGCTAGAGAGGAATTTTGCCTAAGGATGAATGGTACCTGAAGTCCCACTCACATCTGATTGAGATGATACTTAGATAAGACTTTGAACTTCATACTTTAGATATAATGCTGAAACAAGTTAAGACTCTGGGGACTGTTGGGGTGTAATTAATACATTTTGTGTGCAAGGTTATGAATTTTGTGGGGCCCCAGGTAGAATGTTATAGACTGAAGGTTTTTGTCTCCCCAAGAGTCTTATGTGGAGACTGTAACCCCTAATGTGACGCCAGTAGGAGGAGGATTTTGGAGGGTCATGGGGTTAGATGAGGTCATGAGTGTCTAGCCTCACAATGGGATGAATAGCCTTATGGGAGAAACTCCAGAGCTTTCTCTCCCTGCCACATGAACTTATAACAAGAAGGTGCCATCTTCAGGCCAGAAAATGGTTTCCTCATAGAGAACCAAATCTATCAGCACCTTTCCTTGGGTTTCCCAGGCTGTGGCACTGTAGGAAAGAGTGTCTGTGCTTTAAGGCACCTAGTCAGTTGTTTTCTGGTATAGCAGCCCAATCTGACTAAGAGAGCCAATAAAAATAGTGTGAAACATGAGCTCAAACTGGTTGAAACAATTCTGTTCCTGTCTACCAGGAACAGAAACCATGAAATGTAGATGCTCTTTATGCATCTTTATTGACAGTTCAGTTATATTATCAAGTATTGGTTTTCTTCCTTCCCCTCTACTCTAACGAGTTCAGTGTTAGCTTCATCCTGAAAGTGATATTTCATGACTTCAGAGGGCCATCTCTGGCCACTAGAACTTCATACTTTCTTGTCTGTATAGAACAATAAGAAGATGGACTTCCTCCACACTCATGGATATATATCCTTTCCTATAATTTGATTGGTCAAAATACATCATCTATCAACCCCCAATTCAATAGTACTCTTCAAAGGAAGACCATATGGTAAATATCTTAAATTAATCAGGACCCATATTCCCTACAATATGGCTGGTTTTCTCTGAACTAGAAAACTGCGGTGGAAACTAGGACTATGATTCCCTTAGTTAAGAGGAAAAGAGAACTAATAGCAGGCAGACTGCAACATTATTCATGGCACAGTGGTATATCTAACTCATTGTGGTCCAGTATTATCTATAAATTCATGTTCTGGGGTTCACTAAGGCCCCCATTTCACAGAAAATAGACAGTGATCTGTCAAAAGAAAAACAACTCCCTAAAAATGATTACATGTTAATAAAAGAACAAAAAGACATAATACATCTACCTCAGAATATAAGTATGTACTCAAAAATGACTTAGTTACAGAATAAACATCTGGAGTCCAACATATTGTTATAGTTTCAAGCTAAAAGCCAAAAGAAGTCTATAGTTTTTACAGTAAATTATATGCTGTATTTAGTACTTTGACCATAGTTTTTCACTCAACTTTCTGCAGGTTATGAGAAAGTCAGTGCATGAACTCTCTTTTTGTGTCTTCCTTGGGCAGTCTAACCTTACTTCTATCCAACTAAAGAGAACAGTAAGGAATAACCATTATTAATGGTTCTTGAAATCCAAATCTCAGCCCAGAATATAGGGAATATTATTTATGAGTGTTCCCATAATCACTGATGACCTCAATCAGAATTTGAACTCAGTAAAATACCTGGTCTCTAGTATATAACACAGCTCTACAATATAAGTCAAAAGATTAAAAATAACCCAAGCACACCAGCTTCAAATATAATAGCAGTCATTTAGCACTGACCCCTTCGATTGAGCTCTTGAGGCCCTGCTAATAGAAATTACAAGTCCTTTGATCATCTTCCTGTTTTCCTAACCCTTGTGTTTGCACAAGTTCTTCTAATTATGAGCTGATATACCTTTCTTTTCATTCATTATCATATTTAAATTTAATTGGAAAAGTAATATCCTCACAATTTATAAATGGTCTTCTGACAGTGCTTCACTACAGCAAAGTAATTTCCTGGCTTTTTTAATGACCGGACTGATATCTTTTTAAAACTGAACTGTGGATCTATTAAAATTATTATGCACCATCTGGGTCTCCTTGAGAGATTGTTTGAGGCCAAGCTGTTATTTCTATCGAAGAAAAGGAGACAGACCAACTGGAAGCACCCAACAGGCCTGTAACATATATGTTTAAAACTTTTCCTCAGACAGAGCATGCACTTGATTAGACTCTGACAGCCATGAGTGCAAACAACAGAGATAAACACTTAGCAGTTTACAGAGCTAAGTCTCAGACACTGAGCAATGAGGACGATCCAAACAGTGAATCCACGGCTGACACCATCAGATCTGCACCTGTCGGAAAGCAATTTTAAGGCTTCAAGCCACTGGCATTTTGAACAGAAGCAGTCATGGAGAGACCATGGGATTCTGTGTCATTATTTACCCAGGACTCTTCCTGCTCTTGAATCCCATCTCTGACAGTTAATAAATAGCATATAACCTTTACCAAATTACTTGACTCTTCTATTTATTACTTTCTTTATCCACAAAAAAGGGGTAATAATGATGATAACACCTCTCCACAGACATTTATAAACGTTAAACAAGGCAATGCATGCAAAACACATAGGACATTTAGCACAGCGTAAGCCTTTTCTATGGTCATCTAGTATGTGGTTGCTGTTAGGTGCCATTGAGATGGGTCCAACTCATACCAACCCAATGTGTGAGAGAAGGAAACACTCCCCAACACTGTACCATGCCCGGCACTATTGTCAGTGCTTCTCTGCTATTCATAGGGTTTTCGATGGCTGATTATTTTGGGAGTGGGATGCCGGGGTCCTTCTCCCATTTTGCGGTGCTGGGGATCCAATGCAGGGCCTCAGAGTGCTCAGAGCAGCACTCTACCAACTGAGATAAACCCCAGCCCCCATCTATTATAATCAACTTAGAGAAAAAGTATATTAGATAAACATCAAAAATTATTTTAATACTTTTTACTTTATGATGGCTACCTCAATCTCTACAATTGTTTAATACATGTATGAGTTTTATTAATAACTCAGGAGTGTTCAGGGTTGGAGGTGTGATGTGTGTAGCTGACAGGATGTTTGGCACTCAGGTTGGTGAAGAGAAGCCGCCTGGGGTGCGCCAGGTGCATCTCAGACCTTCTGCCCTGCTACACAGCCTGCCAGGGATGGGATCAGAGATGGGCTGGGTCCCCCTGAGGTGCAGTGTGCAGCACCCCCCATGGCCCCTGATGCTCAGACTCCCCTGTTCCCCAAAGGCCCTGTGTTTGGCCTGGTACCCTAGGGGCTCCTGGCATTGGGTTCCAGCTCCTCAGGGGTTTCCTCTGCAGGAACCACGGCCCCTCAGGGACAGAGCACTCCGGTATGCTCTTCCCATCCCTCAGCCCTCCCAAACTCAGCCCCAGGTGTCCCCTAAGCCTTGCCATCCGCATCTTCAGCATGGACCCCAGACCTTCTCCATGAATAGTCTGGGAAGATGGGGTTCAGCCTTCATCATCCTTGGACCCAAGGCAGTCTCCCTGGGGCCCAGAATAAAAAATCAAACCCTAATACAAGGTAAGAAGTCACACACGCTGCATGCAGAAGTAAATAGGGCTGGGCACAGGGTGCACGCCTGTAGTCCTAGTGGCTCGGGAGGCGGAGGCAGGAGGATCATAAGTTCGAGACCAGAGGCAGTCTGCGTAACTTAACAAGACCCTGTCTCAAAAGGTAAAAAACTGGGGTGAGGGTGCAGCTCAGTGGTCCAGCACTTGCAGAGCATGCAAGCACGAGGCCCTGGGTTCAACCCCCAGTACTGAAAAAAAAAAGAAGAAGTAAATAGGGAGGCAGCCAGAGAGTGCCCGGCAGGGTCAAGACTGTGGTTTTAAGCAGCGGGGTCAAGAGAGAGCTCACTAAGAAGCCAATGTTTGAGCAAAAACTCAAAGAAGGGGAGGGGAGTCACGAGAACCCCAGGAGTAAGAGCATGCCAGGCAGATGGAAAAGGGGGTGCAGTCACACTGGCATCAGGAACAGCAGCGTGGTGTTAAGGAGATGGTGCCAGAGGAGATGAGACCACCCGGCACAGCTGGTTGGCCATAGCGGGAGCCTGGCTTTCTATGGGGGGCGAGGCAAGAAGCCACTGCATGGTTTTGAACAGAAAAGTAGGACGCTCTGGCACCCACTTTAAAAGGATCTCTCTGGTTGCTTTGTTAATAAGTGGACTATAGGGAGGCAAAGGCAGAATCAAAGAAATTACGTGGATTCTTGCAATATTTCAGGTTGAAGACCATGGTGGTTCACATCAGAAGGATGGTGGAGGCAGTGAGAACTGGACACTCCGTGAGGACTTCCTGCTGGATGGCATTTGGGGTCCAAGGCAAAGAGGTGCCAAGCTTGACTCCAGGGTTTCTGTCCTCTGACAAAGGAAGGATAAAGTTATTCAGCTGAGGTGATGGTCAGAGGTACGGCAGAGAGGGTTAAGTAGAGGAGAAGACACCATTCAGTTTTAGGCAGTCATTAGCACTGTTATGATGTCTTGTAAGCACCCAAATGGAAATGTGGAGTATGTAGTTTGCTATGTGATTATGGGATACTAAGGGCAAAGTCTGGGCTGGAGATAGGAATTTGGCAGCCATCAGCTGTGGTATCTGAAACCAGAGAGTGAACGTAGATAAAAAAAGAGTACCAAAGACTGGACCCTGGAGCGTTCCAATGGAGCCAGCAGAGGAGTCTAAGAAGGGGCAACAACAGAGGTGGGAAGAAAAATACAAAACACTAGCCCTTAAAATGTGTGTGAAGAGCCAAGCACCATGGCACACACCTGCAACCCTAACAACTCAGGAGGGCCGCGAGTTCAAGGCCAGAGGAAACCTGCTCAACTCAACAAGACCCTGTCTCAGAATTTCCAAAAATAAAAAGGGAGTTGGGGGTGTAGTTCAGTGGTAGAGCACCTGCCTAGCAAAAGGGCCTGGAGTCAAACCCCAGGTACTAAACACAAACGAAAAAAAAAAATAGTCTATGAAGCAATTCTGTTGAAGAGAAAGGTACGGACCATTGTATGAATTCTGCCAATAGGTCAAGTGAGAGGCAGACTGCAAAGAAAGACTGGCCCATTCAATTCAGCAACATGGAAGTTATTCGTTACCACGAGAGCAGTGTAGATGGTTTGGTTGAGGCAAAAGCCTACTGTGAGTAAGATGAAGAGGGAATGGGAGGACAGGAACAGAAGGAGTAAATCACTAATCACGATTCTTCAAAGCACCCCTGGAAGTTAAGAATACATCTTATTGTACAAATGAGGAAACTGAGGCTCAGGAAGACTAAAGATTTAGCCCAAAATGGAAATGAGCAAAAGGAAGAACTGGGAACTAAACACAGATGTCTGCCTCCAAAGATAGAGTTCCTAATTTCCCCATGCTCTTTGCAAACATATTGTGTATTATGTACACATCCTACATGAGGCACAGTGCTAGAAATGTTTATCTGAACTCCTATGCAGACAGAACTTCTCAGCATCCTCAAAGGACAACCTGCATCTGAATTACCCAGCAAGCTTCTTAAAATTCACGTGCTTACACTTTACCCCATATTCCCTGAAGCAGAATCTCTGTGGGTTGCTGTGCTCCAGGGGATTCTTATACACACCAAAGTTTACGAGTTGCTTATCAAGTAAAATAAGATTGTCTTCCTCAGAACACACCAAATGTGCCTATAATATTTCCTTCTTTTCCTGTTATATCTTATTTGCATCAATAAAAATCTCTTTGGTAACTTCCTACCAAATGTTCAGGATCCTCTTTGACAACATTGTCCATAAGCAAATGAATTTCTCTAAAATAATAAACTATTCTCTTTTTTTCCTGTCTAAATTTCTCAGCATAAGTTTCTGAAATTTGGGATTATGTCACATGCTCTTCCCTTTTAAGGTGAGGTTTCATTTAATGGCAATGTAGTTAGGGGAATAAAACCTGCTCTTTAAATCAAATCACTGTGCTTAACAAAAGATATGAACCTGAGTTTTCAATCAGAAGCAGGGTATTACATGGCAAAGCACTTTTATAGGAAGGGGAAATGTGTCTTTTCATTGTGCATTTCAGATCATTCTCTGCTGTACTGTTGATTGAAATAGGAGTTCCACTGGAGTTTCTGAAAATCACCCCATGGTAGACACTTGATCTTTCTTCTCTAATAATTCGGGAAGCATCAGTTTGCTACACCTATGCAGAGAATGCTTTGCTCGCTACCAGTTCTTTGCTTTCTCTCCAGAAGCAGCTGCTCCATCTCCTGTGACACAGGATGTAATAAAATGGGGTAAATGGAGTAGAGTGTTTTGATAGATTAATCACTGCGGGGTGTGCGGTGTTCACAGGACTCACCGTGAAAGTGAAGAGATTGCACCAGAATGACATCTGTTTCCTTCCACGTAAATTGCTAGACTTTGAATGTGCTGTTATTTAGCAGATGTGTAGATTTAATTATTAGGATTGCACAACCACTGGGGAAAGCATGAGATTTTATTGATAGCTTGCCACATACAGTAATTGCAGAACAAGTCAACTACTTTTTGTCTCCTTTGCAGAAATAAAACAGAAAAAGTTACACTCACAAAGGATGTGGTAGGGCTTCTTCCTAAGGTGCACACGAACTGGTTGTACTGATATTGTCATTAGGTGCCATTGAGTCGGTGTCCAACTCATAGCGACCCAATGTACAACAGACAAAACAGTACTGTTACCGCTTCTCTGCTATTTGTAGGGTTTTCAATGGCTGATTGATTTTTGGGAGTGGGTTGCCAGGTCCGTCTTCCAAGGCTACAACACCTGGTGTTCCCAGGCGGTCTCCCATCCAAGGACTAACCAGGCTGGACCCTGCTTAGCTTCCAATATCTGACAGGATCAGACGCCACAGATTTTGTCCAATGTAATAAAGCCACCTAGATATTTCAGAAGGCTTTCCATTTTGACTCGGGTGTTTTGATGTTATACGCACAGCAGAAGCAGAGCTGTGCACTTACCTGGCCAATTGGACCTGGAGTGTCCAGTATGTGACTTCAGACACAGCTCACAAAGAGTGCCACAGCGTCCGAGCTGCCTCCTCTCCACCACTTCCATGACAGGTCCAGGGACCTAGGGACTGTGCCTTCCCCAGAAGAGACCATGTTCAACCGGGACAAGCCTTCAGGACACCTCAGACCCTACCTTGTCAGAGCACACCTCTGTGAACTCCCCATCACTGGGGCTCTTCCCTTATGGTCACTCAACTTCCTACCACCAACTGACCTCTCTCTCTGGTCTGTTACTAAACTCTCCGAGGCTCCCCGCTGTCCTCTTACCCTTCCTTCCTGCTCTGAACATTCCCCCCACTCCTGTCTATCAGAAGTCTGCCTGTGTTCTGAGCATGCTGCTTTGCTCACAGCCGAGTCAGATAGTGTCTTCTCCTCTCCCTCACCACTTACTTTGCCGAATCTGGAGGTGCTGGGGTGTCCACCTCGTTTCCCACTGACACTCAAAGCTGTCATATCTGCCTGCACCCTGAAGTGCTCCCGCTGTTTGGAGGCTCAAGCCATTAAGCCATGTCATCTACTAACCCTCGTCAGTGCGTCTACATCCACACCCATAGCTCATTCCCCCTGTTCCTTAAGCCTTTATCACCTGCCTCACTGTGTCCTTCCACAGAAAGATTCCTGTCAAAACTCTTCGCCATCACGGCCAGGGAAGATTTTAAAAATATTTAATAACTACTATGGCACAGGGGACAGCAAGTGGTAAGGGACCACATATTATCTGACTTTTGATCTTGAATGTGAATGGTTTTTCTGGTCACCTGCCTGCCAGTTGCAAGATCTACTTCTTGAACCTGATCGTACATGTCCCATTACCAAGATGCCTTTTCTGAGCGTCCACGTCAATTAACAATGGCTACTCTCTAATATTTTTATCTAATCCAAAGCACATGTGACATGTAACACATTTATGAGCTTACCAATGTATCTTCTTTCTCTTTTGACTAGAATATAAGCTACATGGGAACATTGATTGTGTTCTTTCGGCTGTTGTTACCTCAGTGCCTAGACCAGTGACCAGCCCATAACTGGTACTCAATAAATATGTGTTGAAAATAATTTGGAACTAAAAGTAGAAGCTTTTAGAGGTGAAATTGCTAGATTTCCACTTTGTGCTATTTAGCCTTTACATACTAAGGAGCCCTTCAATATTTCAAACAATTTCAAATGAGTCAGAGAATAACATAATTCTATGAACCTTTAAAAGAGATTTGATTTAATGTAAGTGACCTAGTGTGCACAGAACTCTCAGCAACAAGAGATACCCTTGTCTATCTGTGCTTGCTAAAAATACAGACTCTTTAAATCTCAGGGAATAAAGTGGTTCACAAAACCACTGATAATCGTGGCGCATGATACAGACAAACTTGCAAATAACATCATTTCAACTTAGAATGGCAGGAACATATAAATGAAAAATAGGATTCAGTCAGTGAGAACAACACTAAATTTCTGCCTCTGCCACACATAAGTTTCCTGTCTTCCAGAAAATAGCATTAAGAGAAGCACAATTCATTTCTTCATTTGGGGATTTGCCATATAAAATAAGATATATGGCATGAGTTGCAGTAAAGGGGCCCATTATTCTAAAATTTTCTAATAAGCAAGCCAAGTTTGCCAGGGTCCAAATTAGCATTTAGTCATCTGTCCTATGAGGAAAATGCAAAATTATTTATTTATACATCTTACAACTTTGCTTGGTTAAAGTTGTATCTGCGTAATAGGCAGTGTGCTAGAAGGGGAAAGAAATATGTTTATGGCATCTGCCATAAAAGGAAGCTATTAAAATGACAATGTTACTGATTTTTTGAATGGGGAGACTAAGTACACCATGAAAAAGTCATTCAGCAATAACAGACTAAACTAGAGACTTTTATTAACAGAGCCCTCACAGTTATTATAACCTAGAGCAGAACATAGTTTACATCTGACAAAAGAGCAATCATCCCTGACTGTGAGCCCAAGCAATGGCCTCGCTTTACCTAAAAGCTGAGAACACCGTCCAGACAAGACAAGGGATCAAAGACTTCTCATAACCATTTGACACCTTCCCATTAAAAGAAGAAAAATGGACTAAAGAATTCCAAGTTGATGGTGAAGTTGGAAATTATTTTTGTGCTGGAATCACATTTTATGTCACTGGTATTTTAATTAACAAATGACATCAATAACTACCTCCATTGAAAGATATTAAATAAAAATGCACAAAAAAATACACTTCCAAAAACCTTATACATTGCCAGTTGAAATTCTTGCAAAGAGCAATTATAAGATGCAAACTTCTTAGTGGAATAGGAACCCTCTGATCAATCAGATAATCAGTCAGAGTGATTGATCTTAAGCTACAACCTGCTTTTAAGACTCACTAGAGTTAGCCTCTGTGGGCTGGGATTGAGCTCAGTTGGTACAGCGCTGCTCTGCAATCTCTGAGGTCCCGAGTTTGAGTCCTAGCACCACAAAAATGGGAGAAGGACGTGGCAGTCCACTCCTGGGGCAATCCTGAAACAGCCATTAAAAACTCTAAGAGGGTCGATATGAGTCAGATATGAATTGATGGCACTTAAGAGCAGCAGCGGGCTGGGATTTAGCTCAGTGGGTAGAGCGCTGTGCTGCAGTCTCTGAGGTCTCGAGTTCAATTCCCAGCACCGCAAAAATGGGGGAAGGGCCTGGCAATCCACTCCCAAGGCAATCCCGAAACAGTCAGCCATTGAAAACCCTGTAAGGGTCGCTATGAGTTGGATACCAACTCGACGGCACCTAACAACAACAACAACAACAACAACAAGAGCAGCAGCAGCAGCAGAACTAGCCCCTAACACTCTCTGGAAAGCCAGAACCCTTCAGCCACTTACAGCCCCTTACAGTCTGGTCCCAAGTGTCCTCTCAGGCTATGTCCAGCTGGTTCCTCTGAGTGACCCCTATCTACAGCCAAACTGGCAGGCACTGCCTCTAATTTGTACGAGGTTCACAACTCTTCCCCCTTGGGAGTTCCACCCTACATCACTGAAGTCTGCCCTTTGGGGAAGGGCTCTCCTCCAGGAGGCCCGCAAAGTCAAAACCTAAAGACAGCTCCACCTACCTATGCCCAGCGTCCCCTGGGCTTATGGCTTCTCCTTGCAGCCCTGCAGGCAGGGGAGCAGCACAGTCCACACCCCTTCCCCATGCTAGAGGGTGAAATCCCTGCCCTCCCTCACTGTCTCCTCGCCTTCCTTCAGCACCTGCGTGAGGTGGCAGCTCCTCCCTTCACATGCTCTGTGGTCCTCCTTCCTAACACTTACACTCACAAAGACAAAGGACAAGTCCACCTTCTTCACAACATGCCACGTTCCAAAGTCTTCTCTCATCCCCTACACACCTGTGTGTTGATACTAAAAAGAGGTACCCCGCAAGGAGGGCAGGGCAGTGGGGGAGACTCCCGTGGCTCTGGTTCCCATCCTCAGCTTTGAAAGGACAGCACGGTTATTATGTCCTTGACACAGGGTAGATTAGATGCAGGGAAAAGGAGTCTAGAGAACTAAACTCACAGCTGACTGAAGTACAAATGGCGATGCAATTTGTCCATCTTTCATGGGACATGTATCTGCTGCATCCACCTGGAATGTATCTGTCAATATGACAGAACATTCTCTCATGCCAGGCAGATCTGGGGAAACGCAACTACAGTCCCACAGTGGCTTAGTGAGCACAGAAGCCGAGCCCAGTGTGGTGGCTAAGTGAGGTCAGTATTTATGGGTGGATTCGGGCTACTAGATCCTTCTCCATTACAGGCTTATCCAGCATAGAAGAGGACAAATCACGTTCTTGGTGTAACACAGACTTCCCCAGAGAGTCCATCACTTTGGTTTATGTCCACTGCTGCCCATCTGTCTATTTACTTGTGAGCCCTTCCCCTGACTGCATTGTTAGCTTTCAGACCTTCAACTTGAATGCGGTGGTGAATGGTCTTGAGCGTTAGGTCCCCAGTTCATTTTGCCTTTATCTAATCCATCTCTGTCTAAAGCTTAGTCTTAGCATACAAGGGGAGAGAGGTACAGGAGAATCACAGCAGACTCTCTTTCATTGTACTGCTACTTAAGAAATTATAATTATTATTAAGGATTGTGCCAAATTTTAAGCCTCCAAGAGGTCAATGTTGGGTGACACACACTTCGCAGATCCCCTTACCAGCCCTATCCTCCTCTCCCTGGCTTCTGTAAGTAGACAGAGCTGCCCCCAGCTGACGGAGCTGCCACACTAGGAATGCACCTGCTCCTACCCCTGATACCCCGACACCTGTACTACCATGGCCTCTGAACCCCTCAGATCCTGGAAGCTAAGCAGGGTGGGTCCTGTTTAGTACTTGGATGGGAGACCACCTGGGAACACCATGTACTGTAGGCTTGGGAGAAGGACCCAGCAATCCACTCCCAAAAATCAATCCTCCATTGAAAACCCTATGAATAGCACAGAAGAACAGACAATAGTGTTTCACCTGTTGTAGGCAGGGTCACTGTGAGTTAGACCCAACAGTAGAGAGGCAGCTGCCCCAGGGAGGCTTAGGTCTTCTTATCTCTGGAGCCCAAGACAGGGCAAGGAGGAGTCGAGTACAAATGGCTAGAAAGGAAAGACGAAGAAGGTGCCCAGGCTCTCAGAGGACCCAGGTACTTGGCCCCAGAGTCTCCAGGCAGAGAAGAACCCCCAAAACTGGTCTTTTGGGACTAGTCACTGAGCACCAATCTTCTCCTGACTGCCCTGGCCTCAAGTCATCCCCTCACCAAAACAGGAGAAGTGGAGAACTGTTCAAAACTAAAATCACAATGCAGGAGTTACCGATGACAGAAGCCATGGTCCCCACACACCACACATGCAGGCGCCCTGACCACAGAACCACAGCCACGGGAAACACAGCTGCCTCTTCTGCTCCTGAGATGCTCTCCTGAGGCCTGGGGCCAGCAACCCCCTCCCTCCATGGCTCATCTCCGAGAAGGCCTTGTCACTGGGCAGGTCCCATCCACAGCGCCCG
>VMDO01004014.1:0-85000 GCA_007922755.1 Pedetes capensis | reverse complement strand
AAAGTCAAGAAAGGCATGCATCAGAGCTGTGTCCTTTCACCACACCTCTTCAATCCCTATGCTGAGTAAACAATCAGAAAAGCTGGACTTTATGAAAAATTTGGCATGTTGATTGGAGGAAGACTCATGAACAACCTGTGTTATGCAGATGATACAACTGTGCTGAAAGTGAAGAGGATTTGAAACATTTACTGATGAAAATCAAAGAACACAAAGCTTTTAGTATAGATTGTGCTGCAACATGAGCAAAACAAAAATCCTTACAACTGGGTCAGTATGCAACTTCCTGATAAATGGAGAAAAGATTGAAGTTGTCCAACATTTTGTTTTACTTGGTTCTACAATCAACATGCATAAAAGCAGCAGTCAAGAAATCAAAAGACACATTGCACTGGGAAAAGCTGTTGGAAAAGACCTTTTTTTTAGGTGTTGAAAAGTAAAAATGTAACATTAAAGATGAAGGTGCACCTGACTGATGCCATGCTGTTTTCAGTCACATAATATGGTTTTGAAAACTGAATGTTGAATAAGACAGAAGAATTGATCCTTTAGAATTATGGTGCTGGAGACGAATAGCAAAAATACCATGGACTGCCAAAAGAACCAACAGGTCTATCCTAGAAGAAGTGGAACCAGAGTGCTCCTTGGAAGCAAGGATGGCTAGACCCAGGGTTTAGTGCTCTTTATCTATATTTACAACTACCTATAGACAAGTATCCCCATTTATTCAGCAACCAAATAATAAGTAGTTATTGTGTGTCAAACACTGCTACCTGCTCTTCAGAGGCTCACAATCTGGTAGAGAAATAAATAGAAAAGTGTAACAAGTGATAATATAGAAGCAAAAACAGATTGTTTTTAAAATCTTACATGGAGTAAACAGGAAGAAGTTACTGAAGTTATAAAGATGAGCAGGTGTTCGTGAGGAAAATAACCTGAAGAATAGCTGGTACCAAGAATAAACTGCGCCCAAGCATATCACTGAGCAAGATCGTGGCTGGAGTTGCTTTGGGCAATAGAAGAGGCCAAGTCTGAGACAGTGTGGAGGTGAATGAAGCTAGAGTTTCATGAATCAGATCATGGAAGGGACCTGATATGACAGGGCAAGCAGGAGAGCTTTCTGTCTCAATGGTACTGCAGAATCACTGATGGGCTGTGCGTAAAGAAATAACATTGTCTTCTAGAAAGGTCATTCTCCCTTTGAAGAATGGTTTGGAGGCAAGCAGACCAGTTAGGAAGCTAAACAAGTATGCATTATATAAAAGTGGGCTGGGTTGAAGATACAAGTGTGGTTGTTGTTGTTACATGCCACCAAGTCAGGTGTGACTCATAGCGACCCTTTGTGCAACAGAACAACACACTACCTGACACTGTGCCACTCCCGCCCCTATGTCAGTGCTTCTCTGATATTCATAGGATTTTCAATGGTGGATTGTTTTTCGGGAGTGGGTTGCCGGGTCCTTCTCCCAAGCCTACAGCACTTCGTGTTCCCAGGCGGTCTCCCATCCAAGTACTAAGCAGGCCTGACCCTGCCTAGCTTCTGAGATCTGACGGGATCAGATCCAGGGTGGTACGGCTGTAGACCCACAAGTGTGGTAGAGATGAAGAAATGTCAGCACTATTTAGAGCCAAATAACTCCTCATTTTCTGGCATCTGCTAGTCAGAGAGTTTACTAAAATGCCTAAGAAATGCTTCTACCTCACAAGCTCTCCTCCCCAGTCTTGTAGACAGAAACTAGCTCCTACCCTTTGGTTTTCGAGTTGATTCCTTTCTTGCATTGGGGAAGTTACTTTTACACTACTGAGTTAAACCTGATCCAGGATTATGAAGAGTTTGAGTCCCAAAGCTCAAGGATCAGTACTAAAGAGGAGGAAAAAGAACACGTTCATGGAAAGAATTGTTTCAATCCTTTATATTGGAGGCAAATTTATATTAGAGCCCAGATTGCCAATCTGTGCCTTAATCAGTGTCCTGTTTTATGCAGAGTCATTTACCCTGTATGCCTGGGCTTGTCACATAACAAAGAGCATAGGACACATAGCTTCTGCTCTACAAGTGAGATTTGACCTAATTCCTAGTGTAGATCCTGCTGAATATTCCTTACAAAAACTTGAATTTTAATGCCTGGTTTTGTGGAGACAACTTCTGTCTCCTTCACCAGCTCTACCCTACAACAACAACCCTAATTACCAATATCAGATCCTGGTTAGCAGATCCAGGGGATAGATATTAATTATGGCTGGAAACTTCCAGTGCCAACTGAAATCAAGGAGGTTGCATTCCATGGGAAAGTTACTAAGGTTTCTGGCTTCAGTTAGCTCATGTACAAAATAGGGGGCAACAAAAGTTTGTCTTCCAGAAGCTAGACCATCCCTACTCAAATCTTAAAGCTTCTAATTGTGCTACAATTGATGTGTAACTGATTATAGACTTTTTAACTGTTAGCCAATTTATAAAAACCATTAGTCATAAATGACTGGGTAGTTTCTGATCCCTCCTTAATTAGATTGAGAAATTGAACCAGTAAATTTCATGCAATAGTTGCACCTCACAGGATGTTGATGTATTACACAGAAACCTTAGATATAGGACATCTTGTTCATTGTAAACTTTGAGCCAGGAATCAAAATTTTAGTCAGCTGTCCAAAGAGAAGCAGTTTGCAACCTACTCTACTTCATTTATTATGTAGACAGAAAAAATCTCCATACAGAGATTCATGTTGGTGTAGAGTACTAAGGTTTCCAATAATGTTTTTCACTTATAAGTATTCTACCCATCATGGCTTTGCAAGCTATAAATGCTGTTGTGGATGGTATAATCAAAAACATTCAAATAAATAAGGTGGACAAGGTACATGGATATAATTAACATGTATGGAAAGCAGAAAAAGAACAAAAAAGGACCATCAATGATGACTTCAATCCTTTAGAAGTGATTTGAGCACAGACAAAAACTATTTTAAATAACATTTTCAGCCCCATTTTGACAGCATACAATTAAATGTATGACTCATGTTTAATACTTCATGTTTCAATTATACAGCGAAGCAGAGATCATGCCCTTGTGAACCACAGCATTAGCTTTGCCTTTTCACATATCACCCTTGTAATAAACTACATTTCTGGCTTTCAGTGGAGAATAAAAGGATAGAGAGGGGAGGATTCTCTGAGAAAAAATATGTAAATGTGATGACCATTTGGGGAAATTACTGGAATGAAAATAATAGGCTTCCATTTCCAAAGTAATAAAATGAATTTTCTTAGACTGCTCATTTGTCCCCTTGTAAATGTTAGCAATAATGAAAGGTTGTCCGTCCTTAGAAATAAGAAGTAATAATTCACGTTTAACAAGTAGATCTTGCCATGCTTTTTAAAAAAAATATTATCTGACAGTCTTGACCACATCAAAGATCTCCTAAGCAATAATTACCTATAAAACAAGGAACAAGCCAGTAGGTTAAGTAAATGCCTGACTTAACCTTTAGCAATAGGAGGAATATATCAGAATAAAGTGGACTATTAGACATATTTTTTTCAAATGTTTTATTGACATGATGACCAAATTTACTTTAAAAACCATTAGGCCTAGAATTAACCTAGGAACTTAGGTGATTTGAGGAAAAAGCCATCATGTTAGTTTTTATGTTACTGACATACGTCCAGGAAGTAGAATTTTTAATTGCACAGCACATGAAAAAATGCCTTTAGCTAAGTCTACAGAGACAGCAATCGCATTACTCATTGCCTACAGCTGGGAGTAGTAACGGATTAATTGTCAGAGGTCATGAGGGATGGTAGTGGGTGGGGGAAATATTCTAGACCTGCATTGTGATAATGGCCTCACAACTCCATAAATTACTAAAACTCATTGAATTGCACACTTAAGACGGGTGAATTTCATGGCATGCAAATTATACCCCAAGAGTTAGGTGTTTTTTTTTTTAACTAAAAAAGAAAAAGGAAAGGCTTTTAAGATACAGCCATGGCACCTCTGCACGTACATCAAATTTCTACAGAGCTGTAGTTCCAGGAGGCTTCTAAGATAAACTCTGCAAGGCAATAATGAGAATGTTCTTCTTCCTTCAGTATTCAGGAAACATGAAATACATGATAACTAATTCAAAAAAAAAACAGTCACTCAAATCTGCACCTATAGCTCACCTCCCTAGAATCTCTTTCCTAGCATTGATTATTAGGCAGTTTTGATAAGAATATCCAATCCATAAAAGTCATGTTATAATTTCTCTCTATGAATTCTCATTTGAATTCTAAGCATCATGGTATTTTAGCCTTTAAAGCCTACTGACCCAAATATATTTCCCCACACAGTTTCAGAAAGGAAATTGGTTTAGTTATGAAGCCAGGCCCATCGTTGCTAAGAGCGTCCGGAGAGATTGCCCGAGATAACAGTCTCTGCTAGAGAAACCCCTCGCTCCTCGGGTCAAAAATTAGCAATTACTGCAGAAGCGCTTGGAGAAGCTTTAAATAAGCTGAATGCTTATCTGCTGCCATCTCCAACCTAGACTTGAACTGGAAGGAAATTAGGGCTCTGTCTTGATTTCCAGACAGTCAAAGCAAAAGCATTTTTGGGTTTCTATTTTCTTTCAACATAGAAAAGAATCCTATGCCTAGCTTTGAGACCTGCTATGGGGGCTGAATGTATCTCCCTAAAATTCATATACTGACATTCTAGTCCCCAGTCCCTCAAAATCTGATGGTGTTTGGAGAAGGGTAATTAAGGCAAAAGGAGGTCCTCTTGTCGTTCAGATGGTTCTTAATCCAGCATGACTGGTGTCCTCAAGGAAATGATTAGGGTGAAGAGAACACACAACCAGAGAGGGCACGAAGACACAGGGAGACGCCATGGGAGGGACCCAGTGCTGACCCCATCGTCACCCTAGCCTTCGGCCCCAGGGCCGGGAGGACCAGAGGGTGGCTATTGAAGCCATGCAGGCTGTGGGATTTGTTACCCCAGCCCTACCCACTGATGCAGCGCCTCCTCTGCCTTCTTGGGCCCCGTTTTCTATCTGAGGCAGTGGGAAGGGCAGGTAGGGGTCAAGCTGAAACAAGGAGACTTAAGAGAGATAAAGTCCAAGACGCACACTATGAATTTCCCCTCTCCCGCCAAATCCTGACAAGCTACTTTTGGCTGAACACCTCATCATCTGTAACCCCTCACCCCACCTTCTGCCAGCAACCCTGCTCTGCACCCTCTGGTGACTTACCGCTTCACCTCCCTGTTCTGTGCTCTTCTGGCTTAGTTCGCCAGCCCACTCAGCTAGATCTCAGACCCCCATAGCCCAACTGTGGGTTCACAGGAGTCACCGACTCCTTCCATTCCTTGACATCCTGACAGCCTTCTATTCCAGTTGTTCCCACACTCCAGCTTGGACGAGCAGCCACACATATCAGGTGTATTTGTTAAAGTGAAGATTTTTGATCCAGATTTACCAGAAGAGGCTCACTGGGGAGGGAGTCCTGGACTTCCATACACTTTTTTGGGTGATTCTGACAGGCGGCATGATTGGCAGCTGCGGATAATGCCGATGCTCTCTACTGAACGACCCCAGTGTTCAATTTCCCTGCTCCTTAACTGTGAAGCTTTGCTGAAGAACATTACAATGCCATGCAGGGTGGTGGACTCTCTATGTATCAAACTATTCAACAGCATCTGGACTCCTTGGACTCCCAAGACTTTTTAAACATAGCTTATTGATTCTCCATTGAGTTTCCCCAGTCAATTGATTTACCCCACTCTTAGGCTGGGTCTTATTCTCACCCCTCTTCCCTTGCTCACCACAGGGAGCATTGTTGCCGTGCTACTAAGACTCAGGCCAGTAGCTTTCAACTGTGGCTGAACATTAGACTCCCCTTGGGAGTGTTTAGAAATACTGGGGTGTGAACTCCACCCCAACAGACTCCAGTTTAATTGGGCCTGACATGGAATCTATAAATGGGTAGCTTTTTAAAAAATCTCCCCAAGTGACTGTAATGCTCAGCCGATGGTAAGAGCCACTGACCTAGGTCTTTTGACACAAGTAAGGGTGAACTCCGAGGAGCACACAACAGAGCACACATGTGATCTACATCATCTCAGTAAACTCTCCGCATTCCTGACTGGCACCTGCCTCTCCCAGTGTAGACTGTCATCTGCTATCTGCTCTCTGTCTTGTACAGGTCTAATGTGATCTACTCACTGCTGACCCACCGAACTGAAGAACATTTAGGTGGCACAGTATATCCCAATTTTATACAACAGCAGGATTTTTACAACTCAGGTACTTGTTGGGATTCACGGTCAGAGGTTTCAGCTTGTGGCCACTTGATTGACCTTTCTGGGCCTGTGGTGAAGCTGAAGATTATGGTGGGCTGAATGTGTTGGAGCAAAGCTGCTCACCTCATGGTAGCCAGGAAGCAGAGAGAAGGGAAGGGGCTTGTTGTTGTTGTTAGGTGCCATTGAGTTGGGTCCAACTCATAGCAACCTATGTACAGCAGAATGAAACACTCCTCTATTCTGTGCCAGGCACACGATCTGCTTTATGTTTAAGGCCATTGTTGCAGACACTGTGTCAATCCATCTGGGGAAGAGTTTTCCTTTTTTTTCATTGACCTGCCACTCTCCCAAACATGATGTCTTTCTCCAGAGATTGATCTCTCCTGACTACACATCCAAACTATGTAAGAAGCAGTCTAGCCATCCTTGCTTCCAAGGACCACTCTGGTTGCACTTCTTCTAGGACAGATCTGTTCGTTCTTTTATTTGTCTCCAGCACCATAATTCAAAAGCATCAATTCTTCTCCTGTCTCTCTTGTTCAATGTCCAGCTTTCACAACCACATGATATGACTGAAAATACCATAGCATGAGGCAGGCACACTTTCATCTTCAATGTAACACTTTTACTTTTCAATACTTTAAAGAGATCTTTTGCCACAGCTTTTCCCAAAGCAATGCCAGGAAGCAGAGAGAGGGGAAGGGCTAGGATTCCTGATATACCCTTCAAGTGCATGCTCCCAAAGACTCACTTCCTCCAGCTCATCCTCACCTCCTGAAGTTTCCACTGCTTCCCAAAGCACTATCACCTGGAAACCAAGCTTTCGACACACAAGCTTTTGGGGAAGCACTTAAGAGCCAAACCATAACATACATTTTCTCGAAAATTAGCAAGTACATTTGTGCACCTGAAAGACCATTCTGATTACTCAGAGATAGCAATGTGCTCTGTTTCCTAGCACCAAATAACTGAAGGCTGACTGAGATTTCACTCCAGTTTCTTTTTGCACGTGTGCTGTTGGATGGAATTGTAGGTAACATACTTAAAATCTTTCTTCTCCTCATTTGCATTCTTTGAAGGAAAAGCTCATATGGTGCAAGGATCATGAAACAAAGGAGAGAAAAACAACTTCACAGACCAGAAGTTACTTTCAATACCATATTTAATGGCTCTATATTTCAATTTTGCTCCATCTTCTCAAATACATTTTATGGGGTTGTGCTGTTAAGTGTGAACGATGCTATAACTTCAGACAAGGAAATACATATCTTCTTATGTTTTATTTTACATAATTGAACCATCTAAAATAGCATTGTTTCAGAAATAAAGACAGATGATTTAACTTTTTAATTAAGCTCCAAAACCTCTAATTAAATACCTAAACTGCAAAAAACCATTTCAGTCTAAATTGTCTTTAGATTGCTGCGTGTGGATTTTCTTATTGCGTGGTGACTGCCAGAGAAAGTAACAAAGAGCTATAAATCAAATTCATACTTTGTAATTGGCACCATTAATGCATCTTTCATTATCCAGCAAGACAAGAACAGAGAACATATAATGCTCCAGGTAGAGCATAAACTCACTCACCTTGACTGCTATTGCCCTCTATTAGACTGAAAACTTTGGGAGTCTGTTGGGCAACATATGCCCGTTAACTAGTGGTAGGAAAAACCTAGCAGGGCATAACTGAATGGCCGATTGAGTTTCCCTAGTTCCAAACATATTTTACAATATCTGAAATTGTTCTTTAAGCATGGAATTTTGGGAATAACTGGATTAGCTTAGGAGAATCATAAGTGTCCACATTTATTGAATATCTATTATCTGCCAAAATACCTCCTCTTTAAAATACATTCTTTCATTTAACCACATATTACTCACAAAGACTGTGTGTGAGAGAGTTTGTCTATTTGAGGAAACTGAGGCCTGTGGAGATTGAATAATCTATTTAAGGTGACTGAAGTAGAAAGGGGCAGGACAAGAATTCAGAGCCAGGTTCTGAAACCTAACTGTGCACTAAAACATCATTACCTATAAGCAAAATGCAAATTAAAGCCATACAGAGATACCACCACTCACTTGTTAGAATTGCTAAAATTAAAATACTGACCCTAGGGAGTAATGGCAAAGATACAAGCAATTAGTATTCTCACCCATTGCTAGAGCCAGGGACAGGGTGCAAAATGGCAGAGACACTCTGAAAAACAGTTGGGCAGTTTTTAATAAAACCAAGTATACCCTTACCATATAACCCAGAAATTCCATCCCTAGGTACTTTTCCAGGAAATAAAAAACTTTCATGCACAAAACATTCATAGCAGCTTCATTCATAATCATCAAGGGCTCGTAACAGCCCGAGTGTCCTTCAACTAATGAACAGATAAAATCTATGGTGCATCAGTACGGGGGAATAGTACTTAATAATAAAAAGGAATGAATTGCTGACATAACAGTATGGATGAATGTCAAATGCATTGCATTTAGTGAAAGAAATTCGGCTCAAAATTCTGTGATTTATGATTTCTTTTAAATGACTTGTAGAAGAAGTAAAACTATAGGAATCAAAGGGTAAATTGATGTTTTCCAGAATCTGGGCAGGTAAGGAGGAGCTGGCTACCTAGGGTGGTAAGGAAATTCGGGGGATGACAGAACAATTCTATATCTTGATTTCATAACGAAAGAAGGGGCATGAAAGCAAGGTTATTTCAGTATTCCAGATGATTCTGATTTGAAAAGTTTTCATTAAGTCAATCATTTCCAACTATTCTTATTTTGGCATGTTGTGACCAGTTGTGTATAAGGTCCCAGTTAATGTGTGACTACTGGTGACAAGTTTGCAAATAGCTGATATTTTTAATAGTAGATGAGTCAAAGTTGTTGTTGTTGTTGTTGTTGTTAGGTGCTATTGAGTCAGTATTCGACTCATAGAGACCCTACGTATAACAGGCGAAACACTATTGTCAGTGCTTCTCTGCTATTCATAGAGTTTTCAATGGTGGATTGATTTTTTGGAGTGGGTTGCCAGGTCCATCTCCTAAGCCTACAGCACTTGGTGTTCCCAGGCAGTCTCCCAACCAAGGACTAACCAGGCCCGACCCTGCTTAGCTTCCAAGATCTGACTGGATTGGATGCCACAGGGCTACCACTGCAGGCTGAGTCAAAGTTAATGTGGAATAATTTGTTGTTGTTGTCATTTATTTGCCTTCTGAAAAGATGTTTTGACTGGAAAAGAGAAAATCTAGAGGTAGAGCCACACTTCAGGATATCTGAGTCCACTGCACATGCTAGTGACAACGATGTCATGAGATTCCCCTTTCTCAAGACCTAGCAGATAGAGACTAAGTCTGCAGCTTGATGCCTAGCATAGCCATCTACAACGTGAGAAAAGTCTTTCGCTTTCAAGTCCTCTCACTTGGTTTCGCCTAGCAGGCTGTGGTTCACAAAACCAATGCAACATACATGCTCGTATGATGCTCGTACAAAGGACTCTTACATAGATGTGTATGTGTGTGTACATATGTGTGAACATGTGTATATATGTGTGTTAAGGGCAAGAATTATTATGACTTCTAAAAATAAAAAATACAAGTTTATCTGTTTCTATTTTACTCACTGTTTAACCCTTGGATGATTAATGCATTAAAAAATATGACTGTTGCTTGAAAGAAGGAAAAGAGTTCTAAATGGGCAATTTAGTATTTTTCAAAAAATACAGAAAGAGAGTAATGGATAACATAAGCAAAAGGCAGAATATAAGCCCACACTGGACAGTTCCCTGTGATTCAAAGGGAACATTGGAATCTACAGCTGAGGAATACAGGGAACCTCCCAAGGAGGGTGTCCAAACATGGACCTCTCTGTAGGGCATGTAGCGGTGTATTCCTGGAACCCATCTGCAGGATCGATATGCTAATTTCTCCAGTGCCTAGGGGTGGGACTGATAATAACTCACAAACGAGTCACTCTCCAGGCTTCTTTCAGCCAAATGCAGTTACCTGACTCAAGCCCTATCCTTGGCTGCTAGTAAATGCCTGTACCCTAATGCAAACTCACTGCATTTGAGTCCCAACTGCAGTTTCACTGCCGAATGTGCAGTTTCTGCTGTAGCAGATTGACACGGCCCCAGCAGTACTATACAGGCATGTCACCCTTGATCTGGCACAGGCAATTTTTCCATTCCTATGAAGAAGAAATATCAGAAGCACTCTGTGTTCTCATGAGATGATTAACAATACAGCTTATGGTGCTGCCCAAGGGCTACGTTACCTTTTCTACCTTCTGTCGTAACATAATTCAAAGGGACCTGGGCCATTTGAACAGACCTCAGAACATTTTAATTGGTAAGTTATATTCCTGCAATCATGGTAATTGGATCAGAATTACCAAGCAAGAAGTGGCAAGGATGATAGAAGTCTTGGAAAGAATCCTTTACTTCAGAATAAGGAAGAGAAACTCCATGAAAATTTAGAGATCCTTGATACCCATGATGTTTTCAGGGGTCAGTGGTCTGGGGCAAGCTGGGATGTTCTTTCAAGATTAAAGGAAAAATTGTAGCTTGGTTTGTTGGCAAATACCTGTAATGACACTCAGGAGGCTGACGCAGGAGGATCACAAGTTTGAGGCCAGACTGGGATACATAGTGAGGTTCAGGTCAGCCTGGGCTACAAAGAGAGAAATTACTAGTGATTAACTATCTGGAAGGTCTCTGCATGTTCTGAAGACAGCATGTTCCACACTTTGGGAGCACTGTTCTAACCCACTTACCAAGTGACACAGAAGCACAAGGCTTTGCACTCAGGGAAATAAATCGCTCTGCATCAGATCCCGGCTATAGCAAAAACAGTCCTGCTGTTTAGGATACAATTTATGTCAGCTCCCTTGGCAATAGAGGCATCAATAAGGGTAAAACATGCTGTGTAAAGCTTATGCAAGATCCATTAGCATAATCATGATATAAATCATTTAGGAATCTGATATAAGGCCATGGCATCTGCATGAAAAAAGAAAAGAAACACACATACACTCACACACACACACACACATCCCTTTTGCTATATTTGGATCTGAGATCTCTCCCAAAGGTCTACGCATTAAAGACTTGTTTCACAGGTTGGTAATTTTGGAAGGTGATGGAAATTCTAAGTGGTAGAGCCCAGTGAGAGGTCTTTAGGTCACTGGAGGCATTCCCTCAGAGAGGACTGTGAGCTCTGTTCTCTTCCCCCGCCCCCCGCCTCTCTGCCTCTCTCATTTGCTTCTCAAACACAAGGTGAGTGGTTTTGCTCTGCCACATGTTCCCTATAACTGCCATGGAGTACCCACTTCAGAAACATAAAGGAAAGTGTCTGCTGGAACTGCTAACCACTGAGTTGCTCCTCTGCAACCCCAGGCTCTCTGGGAGATGTGTCAGGAAGCTCTTGAACCCCAGACCAGAGGCAGCCTGCATGATTAAATATGATCCTATCACCAAGCAAAAATTGTAAAAAGGCTGGGAATACTGTATAGTGGCATAACATGTATCCCATGCAAAGACCTGGGTTCAATCCCCAGCACAACAGGAAGAAAGAAAAAAAGAAGAAATAGTACTGGAGGGACTTCTTTCTGTGGCCTCTCAGATGAGAGTCTGTTAGGTGGAGGTGGTGGTAAGGTGAGGGTAGAGTCTTTCCATCTGACTGGGGCTCAGAGATAGCAAAATAGTTTTGTATATCTTATCAGACCATAATGGAATAAAACTAGAAGTAAATAGCAAGAGAAATTATAGAAACTATAGAAATATATGGAGATTGAACAATACACTCTTAAATGATCAATGAGTACTTGGGGAAATAAGAGAGGAAATTAGAAAATTCTTAGAATCAAATGAAAATGAAACACAATCTACCAGATTTTTGGGGATAGAGCAAAGGCAATTCTCAGAGGTAAGTTTATAGCTAGGAGTGCCTACATTAAAAAATCAGAATGAGCTCAAACAAGTAACTCCATGATCCACCTAAAACTCTTAGAAAAAGAAGAAAAAGCACAGCCCAAAACCAGTAGACCGAAAAATAGCAAAGATCAGAGCAGAAACTAATGAAATGGACTAAAAGAATGTTAAAAAGAATTGATGGAACAAAGAGGTATTTCTTTGAACACAAACAAGATTGACAAGCCAAATTAGCCAAAGGAAAGAGAGAGAAGACTAAAATTAAGAAAATTACAGGTGAAAGGGGGAACATTGTGAGAGCAGGCCTAAGGTCACTTTAAAATCACTGGTTCCTTGAAAACCAGCCCTCAACAAAAGCTGATAAAGGCAGCTGTGTCACAAGATGGTTCTGCCTGCTGAAGGGCTGGATTTTAAAAAAAGGTGGTGTCGCAAGATAACCTTGTAAAAGGTCAAATTTCAGGGAATTCCTGTAAAGGGCTGAGCTCTGGAAAATGGAAACTTACATTGTACTCCCCCACCCCTTAAACTGCCCTATAAGCTGCTGTTCCCACTAAGTCCACTCCCAGGTCTAAGGCTAGCTGGCTGATCAGTCTATTAAAGCTTTCTTCTGCTCCTGATCCATTTGTTTGTGTCTTGGAGTATTTTTTCTGGGGTTGAGCCGCTGGGTACAACATTACAACAGATACAAACAAAATCCAGACAATCATTAGAGATTGTCTTGAAAAATTAATATTCAAAAAAAAATGGAAAGCTTAGATGAGATGGATAAATTCCTAGACACATATGACCTGCCAAAATTAAGTCAAGAGAATATAAACAACCTAAACAGACCCATAATAAGCAGCAAGATCAAAGCAGTAATAGAGATTCTCCCAACAAAAAAATCCCAGGACCAGATGGATTCACTGCTGAATTCTATGAGACATTTAGAGAAGAATTAATACCAATGCTCCTCAAACTATTCCATAAAATACAAATGTAAGAAACACTACCACATTCATTCTATGAAGCCACTATTACTCTGGTACCAAAACCAGATAAGGATACACCAAAAAAAGGGAAAACTACAGAACAATTTCCCTGATAAACCTAGATGCAAAAATCCTTAATAACATATTTGCAAATCAACTTTAACAACATATTAAAAAGATCATACACTGTGATGAAGTTGGTTTCAATCCAGGGGTACAAGGCTGGTTCAATATACACTAGACAATAAGTGTAATAGAGCATATAAATAGACTCAGAAACATAAATCACATGATCTTATCAATAGATGCAGAAAAGGCCTTTGGCAAACTTCAATATTAATTTATAATAAAAGCCTTGAAGAAACTAGGAATTGAAGAAACATATCTCAACATAATAAAGACAATATGTGAAAAACATAAACAACATCATACTAAATAGGGAAAATGGAAAGCATTTCCTCTAAATTTAGGAACAAGACAAAGATGTCCACTGTCTCCACTGCTGTTCAATGTAGTAATTGAAATATTAGCCACAGTCTTAAGACAAGAGTAAGAAATAAAAGGGATCCAAATAGGAAATGAAGAAGTCAAATTATTCCTATTAGCGGATGATATAATTCTATGCTTAAAAGACCCTAAAGACTCCATCAGAAAACGCTTAGAGCTGATAAAAACTTTCAGTAAAGTAGCAGGATACAAAATCAACATACACAAATCAGTAGCTTTTCTGTATACCAATAATGGCCAGGCAAAGAAAGAAACCAGGAAAACAACCCCATTCAAAATAGCTTCAAAACAAATAAAATCCCTTGGGATAAACCTAACAAAGGAGGTGAAAGACCTCTACCATTAAAACTTTAAAACACTAAACAAAAAAATCAAAGAAGACATCAGAAGGTGGGAAAATCTCCCATGCTCATGAATCAGGAGAATTAACATTGTTAAAATGACTATATTACTGAAAGCAATCTATAGATTTAATGCAATCCCCATCAAAATCCCAATGACATTATTCACAGAAATTGAGAAAACAATCCTAAAATTCATATGGAAACACAAAAGACCTCAAATTGCTAGTGTGATCCTGGGCAGAAAGAACAATGCAGAGGGTATCAAAATTCCTCATTTCAAATTATACTACAAAGCCATAGTAACAAAACTGCATGGTACTGGCACAAAAACAGACATGTAGATCAAGGGAACAAAATAAAGAATACAGAAACAATTCCATGCAACTACAACCAGCTGATATTTGACAATGGTGCCAAAAATATAAGCTGGAGAAAAGACACCCTCTTCAACAAATGGTGCTGGGAGAACTGGGTATCCTAATGTAGAAGACCAAAGTTAGATCTCTCTCTTTGATTTTGTGTAAAAATCAGTTCAAAGTGGATTGAAGACCTTAATGTAAAACCTGAAACATGGAAACTGCTAGAGGAAAACATAGGGCAAAAACTTCAAGACACAGGTATACCAGGACCATAGAACTCCTTCTACAGATATGGCTCCCCACAGCCCTCTGCTCCTGTCTTCCCCTGGTTATTTTGGTCAGACATGAATCCATACATGAATGAATGTACAAGTGAATAAACACAGGCCTGATATCCAAGTATCAGGGCTGCATCACAAGAGACACAAGTGCAGAGAGGGACCTGGCTGGCCTCAGGCAGCCAACTCCTTGTTGTAGGAGCATGAAATTAATTGTCAACTCTGGGAGAAATGGGACTCGACCCAGATCAGAAATGGAACTGGAATTTTGCTCCATTTTCTTTCCCATATCTCCTTCCTCTCTCTAAATCTAAAAAACAACCAGTGAAAATGAAACAAAAGTGAAGAATTATAGAAAATTCAACATAGGAAAACAAGAAGGGATCAGGAGCATATTCTGGGGGAGTTTTCACCTACCCAATAATTGAAAGGAAGCAGAAGTTTTCCACGTGGAGCAAATGCCATCACCCCTCTCCCATGAGGTGGCTTATGTGCGAGAGTAGATTCCTGGAGCTCATAGCTCTGACTGTGTCTGAGGAAGTCCTGACACTCTGTGTATACTGTGGTCCAGCACTTCATCAGCAGGGGAAGAGGGATTCTTTTCCTTTGGCCACCAACTTGTATTATGTTGTCCTACAAAACAGCTAAGGACTCCTTATATTAAAAGCAATTTAAGAAGACTACCACGAAATTCGGGGGGTCAAACCCATGAAAAATCGGGTTCAGGTGCAGGTTCAATATGTTAAGTTCTAGGAGTTCGGTTCAGGCTTAAATCCTATGTGTAGACAATGTTCCTCAAAAAGGACAGGTTTCCTAACTGTAAATGTAACAGGCTGTGTGTTTTGGGAGTGTGAAATTTGTTCTGAGGAAGTAAGGCATCTTTGGGGGGACTGGTGGCATTATGCAATTCCCTCTGGAAATTGTGGGAGCAGTGGACTGGGAAGAACTGCCGCTTTGTGTAATGGAGGCAGCCTGGCTATCCATACACTGTATCACCTTCCATGAGGCATTAGAGCCGCCCAAGTGTGAAGTGATCCTGCCCATTAAAGATGCAGCCAGTGAGTGGTGAATGGAGAAGCTGATTTCCAACCACATCCTGGAGAAGTTGATCAGTGCCCTCGCACTCAACTTCCGACATCTTTTAGGATTTGCTAGAGGCTTGGGGACCTCCTGCATTGTACCCACTGTACTTTAAAGCTTTTAGCAATTCTTCTGTCACTATGAAAACTCCCTCAGTAGTTGACATTCAATGTCCATATTAACATGTGTTTTAGAGATAAGTCTTAACTTAAAGGAAGACCTAATGTGGCAATTTCAGGCCCTGCAGGAGGCAAGAGGGAATACTCAGGGCCCCCAGGTGCCATCCTTTAAAGAGAATCAGACACATTCCCTTCTTGAATACACAAGTTTTCAGGCCTCAGCATGATGAAATGGAGAAACAATATTTTTGCTGGTTCCCCTATAATCACATTATATCCTATTTGCCCGCTTAAGATATTTATAACTTTTTTACAGACAATAAAAGTCAGAGAAAGAGAAATGTAAAAAGTAAAATAAATAAATAACATAGGCATAGGCAAGGGCTTTCTGAATAGGATCCCAATAGCTCAGGAAACAATAGCAAGAACTGACAAATGAGATGGCATGAAATTAAAAAGCTTTTGTGCAGCAAAGGACACAATTATCAGAGTGAGGAGACCACCTACAGGATGGCAGAAAATCTTTGCCAGATACACATCACACAGGATTAATATCTAGAATATATAAAGAGCTAAAAAATAAACACCAAAAAAGTAAACTATCCAATCAAAAAAAAAATGGCAAAAGAACTGAACAGAGACTTCTCAAAAGAAGAAACACAAATGACCAACAATCATATGAGAAAATGTTCAACATCCTTAGCCATCAGGGAAATGCAAATCAAAACTATTTTGAGATAGAATCTCACCCTAGTCAGAATGGCTACAATCAACAAAACAAACAACAACAAATGCTAGTGAGGATGCAGGGAGTAAGGAGCCCTCATACACTGCGGGTGGGAATGCAGGTTGGTGCAGCCACTATGGAAATCAGTTTGGAGGTTTCTCAAAAGAAGTAAAAATAGAACTACCATATGACCCAGCTATACCACTCTTGGGTATATGTCCAAAATAATATAAGTCAATATACTACAGAGATACCTGCTCATCCATATTTGTTGTTGTTGTTGTTGTTAGGTGCCATCGAGTCGGTATCCGACTCATAGCGACCCTCATAGGGTTTTCAATAGCTGACTGTTTCGGGATTGCCTTGGGAGTGGACTGCCAGGCCCTTCTCCCATTTTTGCGGTGCTGGGAATTGAACTTGGGACCTCAGAGACTGCAGCGCAGTGCTCTACCAACTGAGCTAAATCCCAGCCCCCATCCATATTTATTGTGCTGTTATTCACAGTAGCCTAGATACAAAATTAACCAAGGTGTCAGCAGATGAGTGGATAAGGAAATTGTGGACATGTGCACCATGGAGTTTTATTCAGCCACAAAGAAGGACAACATCATGGCATTTGCCAGAAAATGGATGAAACTAGAGATCACCCCAATTTAAACAAAATAAGCCAGACCCTGAAAGATAAACATTGCATATTTTCTCTCATATGTGAATGTTAGGCTTCAATACATATTCAGCATTAAAACATATAGGTCATGAAAACCCATGCAGAAGGGCCCATGCAGAGAAAGATAATGGATTAAAGAAAAGAAAAGGCAGGGAGAAGAAAGGACAATGGGGGAAAGGAAAGGAAATATCACATATTTTGCCCTTAAGGAAAAATCTGGAAGCAGATGGATAGATAGATAGATAGATAGACAGATAGATAGATGTACTCACAAATAAGACATGCTAATAGAAGGGGGGCCATTAGTGGGCAGGGAGGCTAGAGGGTGATATGAAGATAATATGAACATGAATAATGTACAATTAAATGGATGCTTGGAAATGTCGTAATGAGAAGAAAATAAATAAATAAATAAATAAATAAATAAATAAATAAATAAGAGACCATGATGCTAGAAATGCCAACTAAAAGCTGTGAATAGTGAGAGTCACCAAATTATGTTGTTGTTGTGTGCTGTCGAGTCGGTATCCAACTCATAGCGACCCTCATAGGGTATTCAATGGCTGACTGTTTCAGGATTTGATTTAGCTCAGTTGGTAGAGCACTGCACTGCAGTCTCTGAGGTCTGAGTTCAATTCCCAGCACCACAAAAATAGGAGAAGGACGTGGCAATCCACTCCCAAGGCAATCC
The DNA here is from genome assembly GCA_007922755.1 of Pedetes capensis. Taxonomy (NCBI): domain Eukaryota; kingdom Metazoa; phylum Chordata; class Mammalia; order Rodentia; family Pedetidae; genus Pedetes; species Pedetes capensis. The sequence goes on along the minus strand of VMDO01004014.1, from coordinate 67,062 downwards.
CTAAACAGTTAGCCATTGAAAACCCCATGAGGGTCGCTATGAGTCAGATCCCGACTCGACGGCACCTAACAACAACAACAACAATGGTTATTGGATAAGTGGCAGGCACCAAATTATAGGTGGATACAATAGTGATATACCACTAGGGGGAACATTTCATGTGGAACCGGCATGAATAATGCCGGGGAGCAGAAGTGAGCTGGGCCAAGCAAGTGTTCTAGACTTCCATGTCACTCTCCACTCCTGTGTTTTTGCCTTTTGGTCAGCTCACACTTAGTGTTATGGAAGTGAATGTAGAAGAAGCCTTTGTAACCAGACCAGCTGGTGGAAAATGAGAAATACTCATCATGGTTCACAAAGAAGTCTGCTGTGTGTGTGGAAGCTGAAGATAGATAGCAGCTGCCTTCCAATCTCACCAAAGCATGGCCTTCAAGATGGCTGTGAGGGGGAACCCCTAAATGAGTAGGCTTTGGGAATGTACCTGGGTGAACAATTTTCTTGGAAGAAATGTGGTCAAGGTAAAGATAGACATGACCACATTAGCAGTGAGAAAATGCCCTGCTTGTCAGAGGCCTGGAAGAGAAAATGTTTGAGGATCAGGCAGAAAAGGGCTGAGGAAGAGCTTGAGTATGAATCTACAAAAGGGAGCAAGAAAAATGTTAAACATAATTTACTTTATGATAATGCCCACTGGAAAGCATTTACCTTGAAAAATGTGATCGTGGTGCCATGGCGCAAGCCTGTAATTCCAGTGGCTCGGGAGGTGGAGGCAGGAGGATCTCAAGTTCAAGACCAGAGGCAGTCTGCATAACTTAGTGAAACCCTGTCTCAAAAAGTAAAAGAAAATGGTCTGGGGGTGCAGCTCAGTGGTCCAGCACTTGCAGAGCATGCAAGTGCAAGGCCCTGGGTTCAATCCCCAGTACCACAAAAAAGAAAGAAAGAAAGAAAGAAAGAAAGAAAGAAAGAAAGAAAGAAAGAAAGAAGTGATGGTCAGGTAGACCAAATAACTTAATGAGTTGACCTTAACCAGAGTCTATCATCAGCTACCCTACTGCTATTGTTAAAACAATGGAAACCATGAGCTAAGCAGCATAGCTTCCTTTTCTCCAAAGCTTGATCTAGCTACAGTCAGTGCTGAATGTCCACCCTGTGAGAAAGAGCATGAGAGTGGCACTCTGACACAGCTTTACCCTTTATAGAGACAAACCAACCTCCTGACTGAAGCTGATTACATTGACTCTTTTCACCCTGAAGGAGCCATTCATTCTGAACGGAAATGCAATACACCTCGGCCCTTGTCTTGCCTATCCTGCCAGCAGGACTTCAGTCAGCCCACTCTATGCACACTTACGGCCATCAACACACTTCACTGAAAAATATTGCCGCAGACTAAGGGACCCAGTTTGAAGCAAAGGAAGTGTAACTGTGGGCACACTGGAGTCTACTGGCTCTTCTACTTCCTATAACACTTGATGGCTATCAGTCTGAGAAAGTAGAAGAATAGCTTTTTAAAGACACAGCTGAGATTCCAACTTAGAATGTGGTACCCTAAGATGCACTGCTCTCTTGTGGACAGTGTGCACCCTATATCAATGACCACTGTATGGTACTACATTCCATTAAGTAAAATACATACATCTGGAAACCAAAAGATAGAAGTATCTTCATATCTTGACCTACAAATTTTAAAGCCTATAGCTCTGCATGTCCTTGCTTCCAAGAAGAGAAAGGCTTTCAATAGACAACACAGTAAAAATCTCATTAACTTTAAGGAATGGCTAATTCCCAGTTACTTCCATTTCTTCAGCGAATAGATGGCAAGAAAGGAGACATCATATCTGCAGGTGTAATCAGCTCTGATCCTCAGGGAAAGGTAGAGCTGCCATTACACAATGGAGGCAGGAAAGAATACATCTGACAATTCATTGATCCATAATCTGTTGGAACTCTCCTTCTCAATTTTGATATAAAATGAATAAGTACGGCAACTGCAACCTGAAGAGAGTATATTTGCAAAAGATTCACATGCTTCTGGCGCCAAGATTTCAATCACCCCACAAGTAATCTTCCTAGACCCACGTAAGTACTAGCCAAGGGACGAAGGATGTAGCTCAATGGTAGAGCACCTGCCTGACATGCACAAGGCCCTGGGTTTGATCCCTAACACCACCAAAAAAAAAAAAAAAAAAAAAAGTCTAGCCATGCCATGGGGTGTCTAGACCAGATAGTAGAGGAAGGGAAAATGAGTGTCCCATGAGTTCTCAAGAATAGTTTTTGGAACTGAGACTATAATTCACTTCACTAACCTTCCTCATATAAGTCCTCCCCCCGAAAATAGGCTAATCATAATTCCAGGGCAGGTTTTACAAAAAAAAAAAAAAAAAAAAGGACTTGCACGATGAAACAAGTATGCCAAACTAGCACAAAGGATAGACGATAGTGGTTGTTGTGGACATAGGCATCAGTGCCTCCAGCCATCAAGAGTTTTGCCTATTCATGTGGATGATGACAATTGTCTTTAGCTAAAGGAATCTGCCTCACTCAAGGTCATACCTACTGCCCAACCCATATTTAATAATTGCTCAATGAAAGAATTCAAAGTTCTGGTCCTCTTGCCTCAGTTCAGGACAATTCTAAAAAGACTCAGTTGCAGAATTCTCTGTAGGACTGGCTGAGGGATGTGATGCAACATCCAATTCTGCTTACCTCACTTCTTATAAATGTTATATCAGAGGGTAATCCCCAATAAACTTCTAATATAAAACTTTGCTGAATCTCTTTTCTGGGGAAGCTGACCTAAGATACACTTATTCATACAAATTCTAAATAACCCTTTTGAGGTGGAATCAAGAAATCTATACTTTTAATAAATACCCCTAGGAGATTCTGGTCCAACTGGACCAAAGATCATACTTTGAGAAGTACTATATTTAACAAGCAAAAGTCTACAGGTTAGATGTAACATGGCATCATAAAGTATCTGGAATCCTTTTACTAGAATCCTTGGGACTTCTTCTATACCCCTCCATTGTACACCACCATATACAGGCAGCTGGCTGAACTTTGCTAGTTCTTAACCTTGAACATTTCAGGACACTATCCTAGAGAAAGCTGGGATTTAGCTCAGTTGGTAGAGCGCTGCGCTGCAGTCTCTGAGGTCCCGAGTTCAATTCCCAGCACTGCAAAAATGGGAGAAGGATGTGGCAACCCACTCCCAAGGCAATCCCGAAAACAGTCTGCCATTGAAAACCCTATGACGGTCACTATGAGTCAGACACGACTCGACGGCACCTAACAATCCTAGAGAAAATGGTTTTACAAGATCAAGAGAGATCATACAGTGCTAAGATTTTCCCCCTTCCCAAGAGGAAATAAGGGAGTAGCATGGTCATATCCATGGAAAAGTTGGGGAAAATTTCTCTAGAATCCCTGTACAGACTGATGGGTAAAGTTCTTCTTTTCTTAAAGATAGTAAGAATGACAGTAACAGCTTATTCAAATAATGTTGTTGTTGTTGTTAGGTGCCATCGAGTCGGTATGGGACTCATAGTGACCGTCATAGGGTTTTCAATGGCAGATTGTTTTCGGGATTGTCTTGGGAGTGGGTTGCCACATCCTTCTCCCATTTTTGCAGTGCTGGGAATTGAACTCGGGACCTCAGAGACTGCAGCGCAGCGCTCTACCAACTGAGCTAAATCCCAGTTCATTCAAATAATGTAGCAACACAAAATTCTAAGAAATACTAAAAATCAAGAAAATATCACCAAAGAAATATAATAATTTTCTAGTAACTGAGCCAAAAGAAATAAAATTTCCTGGCAAATAATTCCAAATAATTGTTTTAAGGAAGCTTAGTGAGATATACAAGAATATAGCTAAACAACTCAACAAGATTGGAGAAATAACAAATAAATAAAATTAAAAGTATAACAAAGAGATGAAAATTTAAAAGAGCCAAGCAGAAATTATACAGCACAAAAATATAATGAATGAAATGAAAAGTTTCACAAAGAGCTTCAACACTAGACTCAATAAAGCAGAAGAAAGAATCAGTAAACTTGGAGACAAGTCACTTGCAATTATTCAATCAGAGTAGAAAAAAGAATGAAAAAGTATGAAGAAAGCCTATAGAATTTATGGGACACCATCAAGTGAAGTAATGTTCACATTGTAGAAATCTAGAAAAAAGAAAAGACAATGACTGAGAAAAATTATTTTAAGAAATAATAATAAGGGGAGAAGGGGGTGAGAAAGAAGTTCTGGCATACTGTTGCACAGTAGAGTGATTGTAAATAATAATAATGTCCTGTACATTTCAGAAAGCTAGAAGAAAAAATTTGAATGTTTTCACCATAAGTGAATGATAAATATTTGAGAAGACATATATTGATTAAATATTATACAATATATACATGTATCAACACATCACGTAGTACTCTATAAATATGTACAATCTTTATGCTTTCATGAATCAGTTAAAAATAAATTTAAATTTAAAAGGAAAATAAATAATGGCTAAAAACTTCACAAATCTTTGGAAAAATATATACACCCCAGTTCCTGAGGCTCAAAGGTTCCCAAACAATATCAATCCAATACACTAGGACATTATAGTCAAGTTATCAAAAGGCAACAGCAAAGAAAGAATTTTAAAATCAGAAAGAAAATACAAATTTACTATACACAAGATATGAAGGCTAATTTTGTTTGCTAGCTGTAGATCTCAGACTCCAGGTTTCTCAGCCTGTGCATGTGGACTTGCATTGGTGACTCTTCAGGGGAGCTTCTGGCCTTCCCCTTTGGACTAAAGCTACATCTTTGGCCTCTTTCTTGCTCTGAGATTTGGAGCTTCTCGAACTAAGCAGCTTCTGGTTCCCTTAGCTTTCTAGCCTACAGATGGCTGGTGGGTGACTATTCAGCCTCCAATCACAGAAGCCAAGCTAATAGATCCCTCTCATAAATAGATATACTCTATTGGTTCTGTATCTCTGGAGAACCTTGACTAGTACACAAAGGAACGTCTATAAAAGTATTAGGTTCCTCAGACCTCTTGCTAGCTAGGATAGTGGGAAATGACATATTCCAAGTGCTGGGGAAAAAAAGAAAAATAAAACTATCAACCAAGAATGTCACACTCAGCAAAGGTGTCCTTTAACACAGGAGAGGTAAATAAAGATTTACCTGGAAAAACAAACAAAAGCTGAGGAGGTGTATCACCTCTGGACCTGCCTTACAAAAATGCTCAAGCTGGAGTGAAAGCATGCTGATTTGAAATGGAAACTCATGAAAGTGTGAAGCTCACTGATAAAATAAGTCTCTTGTCAAATTGAGAATCCACTAATACTGTAAGGGTGGCACATAAATCGCCTTGAACTCTGGTATAAAAATTGAAAGACAAAAGTATTAAAAATAAATGTCACTGCAACAATTTTTAACATATTCACAATATAAACTATGTAAATTGTAACATCGATAACAAAATGTAGAGGCAAGGGAAAGAAATAAAAGACATCCAATTTGGAAAGGAAGAAGAATTGTCTCCATTTTCTGATGACATGATTTTATATATGGAAAAGCCTGTTGTTGTTGTTGTTGTTAGGTGCTATTGACTGGAGTCCGACTCATAGCTACCTTTTGTACAAAACATTCCCTGCTTCTGTGCCAGGCACATGATTTTATTTATGTTTAAGCCCATTGTTGCAGACACTGTGTCAATGCATCTGGTGGAGGGTTTTCCTTTTTTTGTTGTTGACCTGCCACTCTCCCAAACATGATGTCCTTCTCCAGGGATTGGTCCCTCCTCACAACATGTCCAAAACCTGTAAGACACAGTCTAGCTATACATGCTTCCAAGGAGCACTCTGGTTGCACTTCTTCTAGGACAGATCTGTTGGTTCTTTTGGCAGTCCATAGTATATTCAATAATCATCTCCAGCACCACAATTCAAAAGCATCAATTCTTCTCCTGTCTCCCTTGTTCAATGTCCAGCTTTCATGACCATATGATATGACTGAAAATACCATGGCATGAGTCAAGTGCACCTTCATCTACAATGTGACATCTTTACTTTTTAATAGGTTAAAGAGATCTTTTGCCACAGCTTTTCCCAAAGCAATGCGCCTTTTGATTTCTTGACGGCTGCTTCCATGGGTGTTGATTGTAGAACCAAGTAAAGCAAAATTATGGACAACCTCAATCTTTTCTCCATTTATTGTGAGGTTGCATACTGACCCAGTTGTAAGGATTTTTGTTTTGTTGATATTGAGGCACAATCCATACTGAAGGCTGTGTTCTTTGGTCTTCATCACTAAATGTTTCAAATCCTCTTCACTTTCAGCAAGCAGAGTTGTGTCATCTGCATGTTAACGAGTCTTCCTCCAATCTTGATGCTGCGTTCTTCCTCATAAAGTCCAGCTTCTCAGATTATTTGCTCAACATATAAATTGAAGAGATATGGTGAAAGTATACAGCCCTGACACACACCTTTCTCAACTTTAAACCAGGCAGCGTTTCCTTGTTCTATTGGAACAACCGCCTCCTCGTTCACATACAGATTCCTTATGAGTACAATAGGTGTTCTGGCATTTTCTAATGACATGATCTTATATATGGAAAAACATAGATAGACTTCACTGAATAGGAAAAAAATCAAGGCTGCTAGAAGTCATAAAATATGAAATCAACACAATAATCAGTTGCATTTCTATGCACTAATAATAAACTGCAAAAAAAAAGAAATTATGAAAAAGTCCCATTTATAAGCATCAAAAAAAAAAAAAAAGAATCAGAGTGGATCTCTACACTCCATGTATCCTCTATAGTGCCTACCACATACCTTGTTTCAAACAGAAGACACATGCTCAGCTTAAGAAACAACTGTAGGAAGCTACACAAGTCTGAAAGAATTTAGCCCCCAGTCATTACAGAATGCAACTAGAAGAACTCAGAAAGAATAACAAAAGTCTTTAGGGACACTGTTATTGTAACCAAAACAATATTGCACTGGTATAAAAACAGATACATGGACTGGAAATAGAGAGGTCACAAATAAATCCACACATAAAGAGTCAGCTAAACTTCAAAAAAGTGCCACAAATATATACACACTGAAGAAAGGTGCTTGGAAAACTGAATATTTACCTACAAAAGGACCCCATCTTATACCATATACAGAAGATCACCTCCAAATTGCTTAAAGACTTAAACATAAGAACTGAAGCCAGTTTCCTAGAGGAAAACATAGAGAGAAAGCTACTAGACATTAGTTTCAGGAATTACTTTTTTGATATGACCTCAAAAGCAAAGACAACAGAAGTACAGATAGACAAGTGAGATTTCACCAAACTAAAAACATCTGCATAACAAAGAAAGAACCCACAGAGTGCAAACAGAGCCTACGAAATGGAAGAAAACATTTGCAAACCACGCGTCTATTATGCGATGAATAGCCAAAATATATAAGAAACTTAAATGACTTAGAAACAAATAATCTAATTTAAAAATGGGCAAATATCTGAGTAGACATTTTTCCAAAGAACACATACAAATAGCCAAAGGATGTGTGAAAATTTGCCCTTCACTAACCATCAGTGAGCTGCAAATTAAAACCACAGTGGCCTATTATCTCATAGCTGTTAAAATAGTCATTATCCAAAAGAGAAGAACTGGTAAGAAAGTAGAGAATGGTCATCTTAGAACACTGTTCATAGCACACTTTACAACCACCCATTCACTAAGACAGGGGGCAATATCTCAGTGATGCAAGATAAGTTCTGGACGTCTACTGTACAGCACAGTGACTACATTCAACAACAATGTATTTTGTCCTTAAAATCTGCTAAGAGAGTAGATCTTCAATGTTCATATAACAAAAGAATGGGTAGCTATTTGAGGTGATGGGTGTGTTAACTCATTTGATTGTGTTAATTATTTCTTCATGTAAATGTACATCAAAACCTTATATTCAATTTTTGTTTGTTGACTACATCTTTTTTAATTGGAAATTTTTAATGTATAACTTCATGTGATTCATTCTGACATGCATTTCATTGTGACATTTCCATATATGCGGTTCATTTTACGTTACACAGATAAGTTTCCCCTTGCCCTCTTGTGTACTTCCTTCCCCCTTCCACCAAAGGCCTCTCTTCCACTTTCATGTCTTTTTTGGGGAATATTTTTCTATATATCCTTGGATCCTAATTATGTTTAAGGTTGAAACTTTTTCTGTAGTGATCTATCTTTTTACATTGTCAGTAATATTACATGAATTTTCTAGACCATTTGTATTATTACCATTCTTTGGTATTATCAGTATTACTATAATTATTTCCCGAACTATTAAAGTTGGGCTGTTTACTTTAAGGTCTCCCTCTCTCTCATTCCTTGCTCCTCCTTGTTCCTCCTCTCCCTTCTTTCTTCTCCCATCATTTCTTTCTTTTGCTAGATCTCTCCCTCATTCTTTCTGCTCCCTAAATTGTTCCTTCTCTACTAATTTGACTTTAGCTTTTTATTATGTTCCAATTTCTGTATAGGATTTTGTTGACTATATCTTAATGAAAACAGGTGAAGAAAAGACGCACTAGCTATAGTCTATATGAAGGGATACAGTTTGGCAAAAATGTCCCAGATCTGATTCTTGTTGATTTTTAACCAGTCCTTTTTGGGTTTCTTGTTCTGCATTCATTTTATTCGCCCATACAGAGTTTTTAGAGCACTGTCACTAAACATATGTCCTCCTCTTTTCGTACATTTTGGCTTTTAGCTTTGTTGAGAATAAAATCTCTTAATTATTCATTTAATGTGTGTAAGGTAAGGTGTATTTAATGGGAAACCATCTGATTTAGAGAGGCTACACACCAGCAGCCTTTGCCAGGAAGGTTCTCATTTCTTTGACAGTTAGTTTTAGAAATTAACACAGATTCAACCAAGAGAATCCAACCCATGATTTATGTAGACATCAAGAATACACTTGATTCAGTACCACCCCAAACAGAATCTGCAAGGCCAGCAACTCTATTTGGCCATAAACCACTTCAGTGAGTAGTGCACGCTAATGAAGGATGAAGACGAATTGCCTTGGCTAGAGGTAGCGCTTCTCCATGGAGAGAGGGAATAAGTACACCTACAAATGACTATTAGCTTTACTCTTTTCCCCACTTTAAAGGACTGGAAAAGATAAATATTTAATGAAGAAAAAATGGGGCAGTATAAAACCAAACTGAGAAGCTAGCAGACCTTTATTGAGAAAAAGTATAGGGGTCTAAACTCTAATCCAAAGAAAAGCAATTCACATGCTGAACAAGTATCTCCTGTTCTCAATATTTTTGCAGCTCTCATAGCCATGACAGCAGGATTGTGTAGGTAGTCATCAAATCACAGACATAGGAATTAGAAGAGTCACCTTGTCTCCTATTTCTAAACTCTGGTCATTCTACAGCAATTTTTTGTCATCTCTGTGTATAATTATACTCTAATTTACCTGACATTTTTCTTTAAATTGAGTCCAATTTTTGTTTTAAAAGTTACATTCGGCTGGACGCAGTGGTGCACGTCTGTAATCCCAGCGGCTTGGGAGGTGGAGACAGGAGGATCGCAAGTTCGAGACCAGAGGAAGTCTGTGTAACTTAGCGAGATCCTGTCTCAAAAAGTAAAAAAAAAAAAAAAAAAAAAGGCTGGGGTGCGGCTCAATGGTCCAGCACTTGTAAGGCATGCAAGCATGAGGCCCTGGGTTCAACCCTCAGTACTGCAAAAAAAAAAAAAAAAAAGAAGTCACATTCAAAGGAAAACTCACATTGTTTTGAAGATAATATATCACATTGGTATGTACAAGTTATTTTTTCCTGATGCACATTGAAACACATACCTAACATTTAAAAATTATTCATTCACAGTCCATGTAAAATTATCTTGTATTTGACCAGTAGAACTTGAAACAAACACTGGAAAATATTGGTCTGGTTCAACTTCAGTCCAGGAAAACCATTTGGACTCCAGCCTGTAGGCCTTTCCAGGTTCCCCCGGAGTCCCCTGTCTCTACACCCTCAGCTGCTCTGTGCACCCAGCCACGACTGCTGTGTCCAGATGGTTTCTCTACCTGGGGCCAATACATCACCTGTCCTAGACTCCTAGCTCCTTCGCGTCCACCCTGGCCATTTCACATCAACATGGGTGACTGGCCCCACCAGGGTGTAAGAGAGTTTGTTGTTATTGTTGCCGAGTGGGGTCTGACTCATAGTGACCCTATGTACAGCAGCACTATGTTGGTGCTTCTCTGCCATTCATAGGGTTTTCAATGGTTGATTGTTTGGGGAGTGGGCTGCCAGGTCCTTCTTCCAAACCTACAGCATCTGGTGTTCCCAGACGGCCTCCCATCCCAGTACTAGCCAGGTTGACCCTGCTTAGTTTCTAAGATCTGATGGGATCAGATGCCAGGGTGGTAGGGCTGTAGACGTAGGAAAGTTAATAACCCATAAAGTAAATGCTGATCTATAGGTTCTCTACTTTTTGCTCCCACACACTAACCTAAGCACAGTTTCCCCTTATCACCCACCCTGAAAATTTCCTTAGGCAAAATGGGACTCCCGTGCCAGGTGCCCTCCTGTGTCTCTTTATGCTCCTATGGAGCCCTGCATCTTTTCTCCTCTCAGTGCCTTCCTGGCCTCACTTCATTCCCTCACTCTCTACCATAGGTTTGGCATCTCCCAGATAGAGTATCAGCCCATGAACTCATGCTCTGGGAACTATTTTCTAGAAAATTCAAACTAAGAAAAATGTTCTCTGTCATCTCCCCTGACAAGCCATCCAGCCTGTTTGAAGACCTCCAGTGGCCTAAGACCCAATACATAAAATTTAAATATGCACACACATAATCCTCTTCAATTTCACTAGCTGTCATTAGCAGAATATTCTCAGAGTGAGCTGTAATCTGTTGTGATCTAATTAAGCTTTTCCCCTGAGTTCAGCAACGTGGAAGCTGGCCAGGAGATTGGAAAGGATTTGCTGTGATGTTGGTCCTCCCAAAGCATGCCAGGAAGGCACAATGTGTTCACATGAACTTACTAAATAATAATAGCTGGCTAGCATTAGGTCATTACAGCTTGCTTGTTCCAGGGTGCATAGAAAATGGGAAAAATAAAGGCAATGTAGAAAGAGTGTTTTATAAAATTAATTATATTCCTGGAGCTTCCCTCTACTCTGAGGTTATGCCTTTATTAACTTGTTGGTGTTCAAAATGGCCCTTCTTTTGTTAAACGATGATAATAATAGGCAAAAACATTTTCCAATTGTCCTTTTTTGTCTGTATAAAAAATGACAACCTCATAATTATCCTCACACTTCTTTTGAGTTTGGTTGGTTTGTTGTTAAGTGCCATCTAGTTGGTGTTTGACTCATAGTGACCCTACGTACAACAGGTAAAACAGTGTTGTCAGTGCTTCTCTGCTATTTGTAGGGTTTTCAATGACAGATTGATTTTTGGGAGTGGGTTGCCAGGTCCTTCTCCCAAGCCTACAGCACTTGATGTTCCCAGGTGGTCTCCCATCCAAGTTCCAACCAGGCCTGACCCTGCTTAGCTTCCGAGATCTGATGAGATCACATAGCACAGTGGTACGCTGTACGCTCTTTTGTGTTTACATTCTGTGAAATCTAAACTCCAAAAACAACTGCTATGAAGCATAATAAAGGACATATGTATATCTTGTTCATTGACCAAACAAATTAATTAACAAAATTAAGAGGAAAAAACTGAGATCCGAGTTAAGGACTCAGGCCATCCCGGTAGGGTATCCTCTCCTCTGGGTTCCAGTCTGTGTCCTACAAACCTATGGCTGATATTTTCTCATCTAGCTCCTCTGACGGCCCAGGGTAGCAGACATTGGATCAGACGTTCAGCTTTACGCATCTGCTCTGCCCTCCATGCTGTTTACACTGGCATCTCAGATTTCTTTTCAGGTTCATTTAACACTTGCCACTGTTTGAGACAACTGTCAGATGAGATTGTCAATAGTAAATTCACCATCAACCTAGTAATCATTCTCATTACTCACAAAAACTGCTATTGAGTTCCTCCAGGAAATGATTGATACATTGCATCTTGCACTGACATATCACACCAACGATGGAGGGAAAGAGTGAAGAGAAGAAGTTTTAATAATGCATTTTCGGAGGCAGCACTATGGCTGTAGGGCAGAGGGAAATGATTACCAGGAAGCCTCCTTCCGTTCACATTGAGGGCACACAGGCAGGGCAGGACATCTACTAAAAAAATCCCTCAAGTGGCAGGCCGTTTCTAAGGTTTATGGACAAGTGATTTATCTAAATGTACAACCACAGAAAGCCCAGTGTCAAAGCCAACACAATAAATGCTCAAGGGACAGTCCAACTATATCCATCTGATAACAACAGAATTAATAACAATAGTAATAATATTTTGAGCACTTACGGTATGCCATATTCTGTGTTCCAGGTTTTATGTGCATTGTGTAATTTAATCCCACATCACATTCTCTATTGCCCAAGCTACAAGCTAAATTCCAAGATGGCAACCACCTAGCCTACCTTGCCCAGCACTGTATCATGAGTTTCTACAATAGCATGTAGACATAGGAGGTGCTCAATAAATAGTTATTCATGGAATGAATAAAGGAAGGAATGACTACCTCTCTCATCCTTAAATTTGGTACTCATAGTCTTCAGATGGAACTCTAGAACTCTGCAGAGAAATTTTTAAAAGCCCTGAAGGATTTAAATACAAAGACAGGTTCTGAGCTGTTTTTGAGTTTATAAAGCTATAAGTTTTCCATCAGCTATAAAGAATAAGTCAATACTGAATGTGCACTTCAAACTAATTGAAAATGGTTTATTAGTATTTATCATATGCTTCACTGTGGATACCAGGAGAGATTTTTTTCAGGGAATTAAATTGTTAATTGATTCCACATGATAATCTGATATACAAACTTCATTTACATCTATTGTTTTATCTGATGCCATTATTCAATTTAGATATATTACTTAAGATGTGCTAACAATCATTTTTATAATGAAATAACACTGTGACTTTGTTTAGGTGACTCTGTGTGTGTGTGTGTTTGTGTGACAGGGTCATTCTACATAGCCCAGGCTGGCCTCAAACTCACTATCCTCCTGTCTCAGCCTCCGCAGTGCTGGTTTCACAGCCATGTGCCACCGTGCCCAGCTTGGATGATATGTGAAATGGGGAAATGCAGCAGGTGGAGACAGCCATTGTCAGTGCAGCTATGCCAAGGTCAACAGCTTCTCCACTCTCACAGATTATAAATAAATTTCAAGTGGAACCTTGAAGGAATTCTAACTTCACATTATTGGAGAAGTTTATCTAGATGACTTCAGGGTAGATTAACTTTACACAGCACATTTTTTAAAAAAAGACACATTTATTCAGCATTTTGATCAGATTATTCAATTTAGCAACCAACTGTATGGGTGAAAAGAGAAAAATCCTGTATTAAAACTCTCTATTGGAATCCTTTACACTTCCCAGACACTAAGATAAATCTGCTATACATTAGTCACAAACAGGGTGCTTGACAGTAGGTCTGAACATCTCCTCTCTGCAGCAGGGAGGCCCTGCACCCAGTGCTTGGCTGAGCTCATGAATCTGGAGAATACCGTTTCGCTGGTTCTCCTCTCCTGCTAAGTTTTGTTTTCTGCATTAAAACCTTCTGCCGCTGTCATAGCTCCTGCTACTGCTGGAAACAACACACCACCTTGACTTCATGGTTTGAGAAAGTATTGGCTTCCACCTCCACAGGGCCAGAGTGTCTGCCTCCCAAATTTCCTCCCTTCATGGATCCAACATTTGGAGATTGATTGCTGTCATTGCCAAAATCACTGCAGCTTCCACTACCTCCAAAATTGTTTCCATCATTGCCAGATCCATGATAGCCACCTGTACTGTGACCAACGCCAGGTGACCTCGACAGCCAATAAAGCCACCACAACTGCTGACATTTCTCCCCCAGCCAAAGTTGTCATTGCTACCAAGACCACCCCCGCAGCCACCATGGAAGGTTACAGAATCACTTCGCCTCTTTTCCTTAAACAGAGCTTTCCTCGCCTCACAGTTGTGGCCATTCGCAGCATGGCATTTTCAAATGACATTCTTTCCACAAAGTCATCACAGGTCACTAAAGCAGGGTCCCCCTTCTGGCCTCTCGCTTGGTCAGTTCTAATTTCAATCGCTTCAATTTCCCATACAGTCCACAACAATCTCTTAGGTGACGGATGCTCTTCAACGTCTCCTTCAATGCCACCACTGAGGATTTTCCCACAGAGAAGAGGGCATCTGTTCTGAGAATCTTCTCAAGGCCACCAGCATGGTATCACAACTGCCCCAGCCACCTGTGTGGCCCTGCATCCCTGCTTGCAGCCACTTCTTCCACAGTGGCATAAGTGACAAACCCAAAGTCCCTGCAGTGTTTGCTGTTTGAATCTCACGTTGCCACGTGTTCCAGGCGTGTCCACATTGCTGAAATGGCCCCTCAGCCCCTCAGGCCTCAACCCTCTGAGGGAGCGCTTCCAAAGCTTTTCAGCCTCCTCAGGAGGCTCTGCCGTGACTGAAGGCAGCAGGAAGAGAGACTTTAATGGTGCTTCCTCCCTGGTGTCCGTGGGCAGAAAAGAGTAAGCCAGCAAACAACCAGAAAGACCTTTTAAACAAAGACAACCCAGGGTCTAACGAGAAGCCGGGGTCACTTGACAACATTAGGCATGTGAGCTCTCCCAGCATGGATCCAAGCAGCAGCCAGTGCCCCTGGTTCTTTCAATAAGATGCACAACACCGGTGTCTTCCAAACCTTTCCTGCAAAGAATTCAGGCAAAATCACCAAGTTATAGGAAGTCCTAAAACTAACCAAATGCTTCCAGCTGTGTCTTTGGGACCACTCCATAAATGATTTCGATAAATGCAGAACTTAGTGCGAAGGAAAACCGGGAGAAAGAGAAGACATAAACAAAACAGAATTTACCCCATGTCTTAAAGGACTTGCACAATATTGTGGTTATGATCTACAGCAAAGTCAAACGACCGTCCCCAAACACCACTTTGGGTGCCTGTACTTGTGACCCTATAGCTTCAGCAATCTCAGGAGCCCCAGCTGCTACTAATAATGGGAAGTGCCACCTCCTCCTGTACAGCTGATGGACACAGTGTCGCCAGAGCTGGGAGCATCGCTGAAAACACATGGAAAATGGGAAGACTCTGTTATCATGAATTATTCACTTACGTTTAATTAATACAGTATATACTTAATTATTGAGACAAAGTTCTGGTCACACACAGATAAACCAAAAAGTACAATTATTTCCAAGACCTCTGGAGAAGCTAAAATACAAAGCATTACATAGGTCTGTGGGTAATTTAGAGAAACACTGAAAAATTTCTCACATGAGAAAAACTTTATCATACTCTTGGTCCTTGCTAAAGAATCTTCTCACTATTCTTCTTTCCTTCACATTTTCCTTAATTTTTTCCTACTTTTGCCTCTATCCTTTTCTCTGCTTATTCTTATGGGACTCTATTTCCCTAAAACATGAAAAATATAAATTTTCTGAGCTGGGTGC
Organism: Pedetes capensis; assembly: GCA_007922755.1. Lineage (NCBI taxonomy): Eukaryota > Metazoa > Chordata > Mammalia > Rodentia > Pedetidae > Pedetes > Pedetes capensis. Next base: position 51,461 of record VMDO01004014.1, on the reverse strand, counting down.
GGTGGTGCACGCCATAATCCCAGCAACTCGGGAGGCAGATGCAGGAGGAGTGCAAATTTGAGGCCAGAGACGGCCTGTGTAACTTAGGGAGACCCTGTCTCAAGATGAAAGATTTAAAAATAGGCCAGGGGTATAGACCAGTAGAAGAGCGTTTGTAAAGCATGCACACAGCCTTGGGTGCAGCCCCCCAGCACCAAAAAAAAAAAAAAGAAAAGAAAAGAAACACCAGGAAAAATGTGTTTATATAAATTTTTTAACCTCCAAAATATAAAGCCCAGTTTACAAACTCAGCATAAAGACACGTAACTTTCTTTCCCAATAAAGCAATCCAATTTGTGTTCTCATCTCTCAGAGCAAACATCAACTTACCAACTTGGGTTTTTTTCTCAAACAAGGTCAACATTCCTAGGGTTCAAGCAGCCTCACAAAGGGACAGTGGACACTCTCATTACTCAGGTATCAGTTCAAGTTTCTGTGAGTGCTGTCCCTGTTCATGTGACCTCTGATCTCTGGGTGTCTGTGGCTTCTGAGCCATCCATGCAGTCAGACATCTTGTCTCAACTCCACTTTTATTCCATCTGCCAGAGGGTATCCTGTCATGATTTCTCTATCTGATCTTGCCACTTCCTTAAGAAACAAATATAAAGCGGATCTTCCAAGCGGGGTGTGGTGGCACATACCTGTCATCCCAGAACGTGGGAGGCTGAGGCTGGAGGCTTGCAAATTTGAGGCCAACTTGAGCTACATAATGAGATTCTGGAAGGAAAGAGAGAGAGAGAGAGAGAGGTGTGTAGGGGGAGAGAGAGAGAGAGAAAGAGAGAGAGAGAGAGAAAAGAAAGAAAGGGAAAGAAAAAGGAAGGAAGGGAGAAAGGAGGGAAAGAAGGAAGGAAGGAAGGAAGGAAGGAAGGAAGGAAGGAAGGAAGGAAAGAAGAGAAATCCCAAAAAGTGGCTCCTTCAGCTCAGTCTCAGTGGAGCAGTCCTGGATGACATCTTGGCTGCAGCCTCACACGGCTGGAGCCAGAACCACTCACTCACTCTCAGACCTGCTCCTTCCCGTAGGAGCACAACTGTTTCTTAATCCAAGGGAAATTCTTCCAATGGTAGGAGCACAACTATTTCTTAATCCAAGGGAAATTCTTCCATTGTTTTTCAATACCAAGCTATTTCTTTTTTGTAAAATGTGCTACCTCCCCCAAATTCTCTTACATTTTAGACTTCTGAAAAATAGTAACACATAATCCCAGCAACTGGGAGGCTGAGGCAGGAGGATAGCTAGTTCAAGGCCAGAGACAGCCTATACAATTTAGTAAAACTCAGTCTGAAAATAAAAATAAAAAAGGGGCTGGGGGCACTAGCCTAGCATGGGTGAGGCTCTGGGTTCAAGCCCTCAGTACTGCAAAAGTAGTAATAATAGTAACAGCCAAAATGTATATTGGCAGCTTCTGCTCTTTCCCTACCCCATACTGCCTTGAAGTAAGTAGAGACAACTAAACATGCTCAACAGGAAACCAGAGAAAAGGAGGAAGAGACATGGGGAGAAAAACATCTCACCACGGGCCCAGTGTGACTGGCCACGTCTTATTAGGAGTGCACACACATAAGCAGCCTGCTGAGCCTCTCCCCTCCTTTCCAGCCCACTGCCACCGCGCTGCTTCAGCCTTGCAGTCTCTCTCTGAAGTACTGCAAACCCACCCAGCCTGCGGAGCCTCTCCCCTCCATTCCACTCCACTGACTCCTCGCTGGTTTAGCCCTGCAGTCTCTCATCTGAAATACTACAAACCCCACCCAGCCTGGCTTCCTGACCTAACATCCCTATCAATGGAGACGCTAACACAAAAACCAAGTCACCCCAGGTTACTAGCCTGCCCAAACGTCTCAGAACCTCTGCACTGCTTTCAAAGGTGAAACCAGACTCCTTGGCATGGCACACCAGATACCCCATGATCTGGTCCCTGCCTTCTCCGGCCATCTCGGCTCCTTTTCCATGCCAACGCCATAACACATCAAGAATATGCCATGTTATTCCAAGTCTTCCTGCCTTTCCAGTGCTGTCTCTCTGTCTGAAATTCTTTCCCTCCAATCTTCTTGAACCACCTTATTCTTTCAGACTTTCCTCTGGGAATTCTTCCCCTACTCCCCTTCATCTGTGCCAGGGGGCCTCTTTCCTGAGTATCCATAGCACTCCGAGCAGACCACATTGTTGTAATGAATATTTTGCTGATCTCTCTCCCAAAAGTCAGTGGGTTCAGTGAGTCAGAAAGTGTTTCATCTTTGTATCCCCAGGCCCCTCAGAGATCTACAAAGAGTTAGTAGTGGTCAGTAAGCAATTCTTGACAAGGTTAACATTTTGATTTTTTCCGCCTAAGAACAATGTTCTCATCTTATCTGGAGCTCTTGATTCATCTTTGGTGTCAGTCATAAGGTCCTATGTTTTGGCATTCTCAGAGAAACAAAATAAACAATGCACACGTGGGGGAGATTCATGTTACACTGTCCCTCAGTACAGTCTTACCCCCTTGAGGGGAAGCTGACTAAAAGTCAAATCCAAACAGACATCTAAATTATAGCACAGGGAGGGCAACAGTCTCCTGTCAGACTACCCTTGTTTATACACGACTCTAAGTGGTCGCTCCACGATACTTTTTAGAGAGCTGTGTATTTTACTGTGTGCAGTCAATACTGAGTATCTATACAATTAAAGCGATCATTATTTGGTTATTTCAGATAACATATTAAGTAATCTAAACAAAGAAATCCACATTAAGATCTTGAAACATGATGTAAATGAATATTTAATTTTGCAAAAATTAATTTGACCTATTTTTACCCTTTTCTATCCTTTTGTTCATTGACGCTCTCAAATTCATTATCATTGGATTAGCTGCCAGCTACTTCTAATTAAAATTATCCCTAAGTATAGTGCAGGTGGAATTTTACATCTCCTGGCATAATGATATGTACTGTACACATCTCCATTCCCTTTCAAGTGTACACAGCAAATATTCAGCATTCTGGTGGGAGTCAGAAAGCATCTGCCATTAGACAGAGGCGGGCACCTGTGTATAATCATCCAGAGTGATTAATGACGAAGGAGATCAAAGTTTCATGCAATTTTAATTTTATGCTCTGAGCTTGACGTGCAAAGGATTTGTACTGGGTAATAAAGGAATACAGGTTCATTCTAATAACCACGATAAATGAATTTTTTAAATGAGTCTAACTCGCTAGCTAGGCATACATAAACCTATGTGACCCTTGGTGCTCTGGCAGAATTTGGGGATGATCTTAATGCCTAATAAGTAGTTGTGTGATGATATTTCAACAAATTAATTCCTTTATGAAAGGTGAACACACATAAAAGTATGCCTGCTGAGGCAGGATAAACACCACAAGGCTTACAAGGAAAGGACCGCACCTGCAAAAGCTAAATCCTACCAACAGCAATCTCCACAAGCCTACATCGGAATACCTACTACTGTGGACGTCCACAGACATGGTGACAAGAATGATGCTTTGGCAGAATTAACAAACTAGGAGAAGAATGTATGTTCTGGCTGTGACATAAGCCCCTACTGAAAGAAAGCCACAAACACCCCTGGCAGCTGTGTTCAGGTGTGACGCACATTTCCGGGATGTTGCTGATTCAATGTGACCTCACCGCCCATACAATAACAAGCTGGCCTGCTGCCTCCAGAGAACAGGATGAGGGCTCAGTGCCTTAAATTAAGACGAAGTACTTGTTCTCTTTTAAATAAACCCTAAACCATAACCCAGTGTGCAGAAAAAAGAAAGAAAACAAATACAATGTGTAGCTTTAAATAATAGATAATGGAGTTCAGAGCAAAAAGAAAACGACTTCTGGGATTTTTCTGAGATTGGCTATGTGGCACTTTTTAAAAATAGCCCCCCCTTTTTTTGGAAGCTCATTTATAAAACTTCTTGCAGTAAAAGTAGGATGGAACCAGCAATTCCATGGAGAATAAGATGCTTTCTGTGTTCCAGATCCCCAAAAAGCCACTGCTCTTAGTGTCTTATTCTAGCAAATATGCCAGTGCTGAAGAATGGACACTAGATCTCACCTTCAAGGGTTCAAACACTGGTCAAGGAAATGGAAATGCAAACAAGTATATTTCAGAGCAGTCATGCATCAGTGCTACAGGAAAAGAACCAGCTAAGAGTGGTTGAAATCAAGAGCACAGAGGAATTAGCAATTAATTCCAGAGTGTGGCAGAGAGAATGTGTTAGGAGAGGTTTTAGAAAGGATGTGCATTCTTTCATTCATCATTTATGAACAGAAATAAGGATCCAGGCCTATATTAGTCACTGACTATAAACATGAGTAAAATACAGCTCCTGCCCTTTAAGACCTCACAGACTTAACCTCCATCCTATCAATGAATAGTTTTGCCGGGTCTTAGAGAATACAAGGACCACACAGAGAGACTGGAGTTTATAATAGGAAAGGCTATATTGATAAATAAAGGGACAGTCATGATACTCTCTGATAATAACAGTAGCTAAACAACATTTGGCCTCCAGCCATAGCCCTGTGGTGTCTGGTCCCATCAGATCTCCGAGGCTAAGCAGGGTCAGGCCTGGTTAGTACTTGGATGGGAGACCGCCTGGGAACACCAGGTGCTGTAGGCTTGGGAGAAGGACCCAACAACCCACTCCCAAAAAACAATCAGCCATTGAAAACCCTATGAACAGCAGAGAAGCACTGACAATACTGTTTTGCCTGCTGTACATAGGGTCACTATGAGTTGGATACCGCCTCGATGGCACCTAACAACACAACAAACAACATTTATATATTTAATCCTCAATGCTACCTGACATAGGCACTATTTTAAGCACTGCTTAAGAAAGGGGGAAACAGCTACAAAGAGAGTGCACACCCTCTCCAAACTCAAATGCTCATAAAACAAAAGAGCTAAAAGTCAAACCCGGTAGATGTGGTACCCAGGTCTATTCTCCAGCCAAGACCCACATCGCTGCTCCAAGTTCTGTGATGAGGGAAGGGCAGGGTGCTGCAGCCCACAGAGGTAAGAAGGAATCGGCAAGTGGGGGATGAGGGGAAAGACCCCGTTGGGACTGGCCGCCAGCACAGAGAGCAACACTTCCCCAAAGGCAAGTGTGCAGCGCTCCTGCGAGGGCTTTGCTTGCATTTGCGCCAGGACTAATAAGAATGAGTGGAACGGGGCTGGTAGGAACACGATTGACGTCCAAGCTGAGGAAACAAAATAGACAAGGGCAGAGACGCTGATTTAACGGTGCTCCGCCCTCTGGAAAGCTCTTACACCAGCTATCCAATTGGAAAGTAACTAAAATTGATTGGCCATTGGCGGATGCAAAAGTTCCTGGGAGGGCAGTTCTTCCTAAAGAAAATTGAAGGCTATGTAAATACAGAGTATGACTTTTAAACACCTCCATCTGTTCATCAAGAGCCTAAAATTATTTAGAGCCCAAGGACCATTGATTGTAGTATTTTTCCTCTGCAAAAGGTTCCAACCACAGAAAGTGTCAGTAAATATTTTTTTCAGATGCAGACTTCAAAGTCACGGGTGGTATTTTTTGAGCATTTACTCGGTGCCTGGCTTACTACTATGCACTTCACATGAATTACATAAGTGAAATATGTACTGTCATCTTCTGCTTTCTATGAATGCAGAAATTGTATCTTAGAAAAATCAGAGTTTTCCCAGAGTCACAAAGATGAAAGCGGGGATAGACTGGTTCAGGTATCAAACCCATGCTCTCAACCATTATGCTCTACACAGCTGAGTTCCACAGAAAAAATTGTTTGTACTTCAGTGTTGACTCTGGGGAGCAGAAAGTGCCTTAGATATCTCTCCCCACCCCCCAACAGCTCACTATAAAGGAAAGAGAGAGAGAAGAACTTGAATTGAGTCCGAGCTCTACAATTTTGCACACTTGGACAGTTTCACCTCTCATCTGAACACTGAAGGGATTTGATTATATGCTACCTAAGATCCCTCCCGGGCTGGGGTCTAGCTCAGTTGGTAGAGCGCTGCTCTGTGTTCTCTGAGACCTTGGGTTCAATCCCTAGCACTGCAAAAATGGGAGGACATGGCAGCCTGCTCCCAAAACGATCAGCATGGAAAACCCTATGAAGGTCTCTGTGAGTCAGACTCTGTGAGTTGGACGAGTGGAACCTGACTCAGTGGCACCTAACAACAACAAGGTCCCTCCTAGCTATAAAGATCTATGATTTCTTTTTTTTAAAAAAACATAGAATCACTCACTACTCCTGAAGGAGGACGCCAGTCACTGGCCTAACTAACTCCATTTTGTCCATCTCTGACTCTGTTTTTCACCTCTTAACAATTCCTCTAACCACAGCAACATCATTTCCTCCTGCACCACCTTCTCCTGCAGCCACCTTGGATTCCAGAAAGAGTAGGACTGATCAATATACATTTCTATGATGAGGAACAGAAACTACTCCCAGACAGGGGTGAGCCTTCAAGAGCAGGCTACCCCAGCACGAGGATGGATCATCCATGACAATGCACCCTGGAGTAGGAGAAATCAGCGCGTGGGAACCACGCTGCTCCCTTCGAGCCAGAGCAGCGATCACAGCTTCCTGAGACCCCTGGAAGAACCAGATCTGGGATGGTGGTCCACCAGACCCCACTCTGACCAGGAGCTGCTCCTTAAGCAGACATCTCCTGCTCTTCTTAAACCTCAAGCCCACGTCAGTACCCTGAAGATGGATTCGGGGTCACTGACCCCTTTCCTTGCTCCTCTTCCCTCTCCTCCTCACTCCCACTGGTCTCCTTCATTGGCTCATCTGGAGCGGGTGGCCAAGCCCATCTGTGGGCCCCTGGAGCTGGCGCTTGGCCCTGAAACTCCAGGTAGATTCCCACATTTGAAAAAATGAAATGTTAAAAAACTTACAGGGTAAGCTGACAACTTAAGGAATTCAGGTTTAGTCCAATTTGGGGGAAACATGGGCCACAACCATCTCAAGGGAGGCCAGGACAGTTTCCACGCGCTGAATTATCCGCTGCTCCTAGGTGAGGCTGAACATCCACCGTGTTTTCCACTCATAACCAGGAGGGCTAGCGACGCAGCTTACTTCCTCACTTCAAAACAGACTGCTCTGATCCCTGAGAAATGGCACAGGAGCTGGAAAACAACGAATGTGAGTGGGAGCTGGGGCATCCGTTCTCATCCTGTCCAAGCGTCCGCATCTCCCCACGCAGGCCTTGCTACCAGATTCAGGGGTGCTCAGTCTTCATCCAGGAGGCTGTGTGTTCGTGGAGAGCAGCAAACTGTCTCTCTCCATCCAGGAGTCCAAGGGGAAGAGTCCTGAATTGTAGTGCACATGATCTTAAACCTCATGGATGGTGTCTGTGTGAGGCCGCCGGGAGTGCCTGGCTCACTTGAGCCCACAGTCGGGGCAATGAGCAAATAGTCTGGGAAACGGCCCTGTGGAGGGTGCCACAGGGCTCAGGGATTTCCCTGCGGCTCCCCTTTCATGGATGTCTTCAAGCTGCCCTCTCACATCTTCTCTCATCCATTCCAAGTCCCCTGTTAGAGAGCTCTTGATAAAATGAAAACCTGATGACCTTCCCAGACCTGCAGCTTCTGTTACCAGCCACTCCAGCACCATGGAATGCCAGCTACCACCACCATCTGCCCACCCATGCCCGTGGAAACCTTCCAGAAGGAAGTGGGAGGGGCAGACTGCGATAAGAAGGGGAAACTCTGCCGAGGTACGTGGACAAAATGTAATTACAATCCTACATGTACAGACCACTTTCCCAGACATGATCTGTTTCTCAGAATTAGACCGGCAAGCGCTCTTAGCCCAATTTGAAAATGAGAAAAGCTAACACTCCCAGGGCAGTATGATGTCTCTGTTTGGTGGAGGCCGTAGTTGGGGTAAAAAGATAGCAAGCAACACTGCTGTAAGAAAAGGCAAGTTAGCAAGAAAAACAAGATTTATTCCCCAGCAACGTTTTATGTAATGAGGAAACCCTCAGAAATGAAATTCCAAGACGCGTGGAAATTTTGTATTTTTATGTTAAGTCTGACGTAAGAAGTAGAGTTACAGAGAAGCAAAGTAGGACAGGAGGGGTGTGATCTGATGGCAACAACTGAGGGGGCACCCAGCAAGGCCTGTACGTCTAGACTTTTCTGAGTCCCCTGTGTGTCTGCAGCCATAGCACCCTGCCATTCGATCCCACCTGACCTCAGAAGCTAAGCAGGGTCAGCCTGGTCAGTCCTTGGATGGGAGACCACCTGGGAATACCAGGTGCTGCAGGCTAGGGAGAAGGACCTGGAAGCCCATTCCCAAAACAAACCACCCTGAAAACCCTATGAGTTGCAGAGAAGCCCTAACATAGTGCCAGGCAGGGCACAGAATGGAGAGTGTTTTGTTCTGTTGTATATCGGGTTGCTATGAGTCAAACTCCATGGCACCTAACAGCAACAACAAAATCTCCTGTGCAGCCTTCTGGGAAGAACCCCCTAGGTCTATGACCCACTTTCAGGGGAGGCTGGGTGGAGACTGATCTTTCTAACTTCTATGGCTTCAGTTTCTGTGACTCACTGTGGAGGAAAGGAATTCTGCTTTAGAGGAAACATCTTGGGGGAAAAGGGCAACGGGAGAAAAGGGGGTGGGAGAAGATCCGAGATTTGCACTTCTTAAGACCCCATCTCCTTCAGTTCAAAGTACTTAGGGTGCTATCTTCTGAGAAGACTCCACTTATTTTTGGTGGCTGCAGACACGGGTCTCAGGCACAGCTCTGAGTAGAGTGCTCCTCCCCACTTCTGAGGACCCAGCTTTTATCTCCAGCACCACAAAAATGGGAGAAGGACATGGCAATCCACTCCTGAAACAGTCCCAAAACAATCGGCCATTGAAAGCCCTATGAGGGTTGCTGTGAGTCAGACCTGACTTGATGACACCTAACAATAACCATCTTAATCATTTAATAAGTATTTCTGGCCATCAACTTTCCCCATTCCCCAGAACTGGATATACAAAGTTTGGCTTCTAGCCAACTGCACTACACTTGGAAATTAATGAAAATTCAATAGTGACTAATAATTGCCCCTCTACCGACCCCCAAATTGTCTTTGCACAAAGTAGCATTAATACCCTTCTGTGACACATTTAGGTATCTTCTCGAATGTTGTCATGATCATTCACCCCTGGAAGACTGTGTGGTTTAAAGAACAGAAATTATTTCTGACCATCCAGGAGGTGGGAAGTCTACAGTCAAGAGGCCAGCAGAATGAATGTCTGGTGGAGGCTCCTCCGGCTTTACACACAGCTCTGTTCTGGTTGTGTACTCACCTGGTCAGGAGAAATGGTGGTGGGGTCAGAAGCAGAGAGAGAGAATGAGAGTGAGAGAAAGGAGAGGGAGAGCGAGACAGAGAGCGAGAGAGACAGACAGAGAGAGCAGAGCAAGCTCTGGTGATTCCTCTTCCTGTGAGGACCCTAATTAATTCCCAAAGCCCCCACTCCTAATAGCATCCCATCGTGGATATGGCTCCAACCTAGGAATTTGGGGCAAAGAAGGCCAAACCCACAGTCCACAACTTACTACCACTATTTCTTCCTTAATGTCCTGTGAAGAATGTCCATTTAAAAACATTAGAAATTCTGTTCCCAGAAAATCTGGAGAGAGAATGGCCAGTTGTGTTTTCCACTAAACTTGATCACTGTAATAAGTGCTTCTTTGCATATGTTGAATTCTATGCAAAAAGAATTTGATACCAACTAGATTCTTGTTGAAACCATTATTCTGGTGACAGCCAGAAAAATTGAAAAGCAATAGCACAAGGCTGCTGAGTAGACGGATGAGCTACAGCCTACATAACAGCAATGACCAGAGTATAGCGAGAGGGTTGGCAAATATCACCTGGCTACATCAAAGGAGACGCTGCATCGAATCTCACTGGAGGCAGCTGGATTGTCATTGTACTATTTTCCCTTAATGGGAATATCTTCCTTTGACTAAATCCACCAACGGGTTTAATCAGAAAAGATACTGAAGTATATTAGACATTAATGATTAAGTAATGTTCAGTAAACTATAGTCAGCCATCTTACCAATTACTGCATTTAATAATGTGCAGAAGATAATTAGAAAAGCAAACGACAGAGGATCAGAATGGTAAACTACTTAAATCAACATGTTTCCTAATGTACACACTCTATCAAGGCATCTTAAGTGGGCACTGTGAACTTCATTTAATTAACCCAGCAGAGATGCGTGGACCACAAGTGATCATAACCCATCATACGGCTTGTTTCAAACTTTTCACTGGAAGACAACTCACTCTTAAAGAGTAAACACTTTGTTTTCCTGAACTCCCATTTCAATGCAAAACATGGACTTAATTTGTTCTGAGTTATACTTCTCTAAGATTAAAAAGCATAATTCATATTTCTATATTCCACAACCAACCTACCAAACACATCCAACTGGGAAAGACAGAAGAAAGAATGGCATTCTGTAGAGTGATGGAAACCAACAGAAATCTATTAAAAGTCTCATCATAAAATAGAATTCTCAAATTAGCTAGCTGCTCTTTATGATCATACCTATTTTAAGTGCTTCTAAAGTGCTCTCTTATTGATTTATATTTCACCAAGAAGTGGCTAATAAAACTCCCAGACTAGGCTGAACATTTTAGCACCAAGAAATACAAACCTATGTATCTCATAAGGTGTGAGCCTTTTAAAAGGTTGACATTTTTATTCTCCTCCCAGCTCTGAGATTGTCTGATCAAGACAAAAATTGGGAGGAGTGGGAACAGAGTAGAACACTAAGGGAAATAAATGGCAGGCACTTAGGATGCCCTGCAAGAATTATGCTCTCAGTGATAATTCATAATTGGAATAGCACTTTTAAGCTGAAAGGCGCTTTCCCTTTTTTCTTGGTTTGGACCTCACATGTAAATAAAGCAGGTATATTACTCTTCTCATTCTAGAAATAATGAAAGAATTTGGGGGAGATGCAATGGTGCATACTCCAGAGAAGTCAGGGCTTGAATTGTGGTTGCATGGGTCCAGTCTCTTTCCTCCTGCACCCCGCTGCTCCCTGGCTGCTGCCCCCTTCAGAATGAATTGCCATTTTGGTAAATGGTAAAAGCTTGGTAACAACTTGAACTACACTTGGCACTCTGATGAATGACTGGAGCACTTAATTGGGATGCTTGCCAAAGAATAGAGTTAGTGCAGTGCATTTCCAATGGCTCTAAACAGCAGATGAATTGCACATCAATTTATTTAAATAGCAAGGAGGCGAGCCTATTCATGGCCATTACCAGGTGCGGATTGATGCCTGCTAGCATAGATTTCCCACTGTGAAGCCCTTTAGTCACTCCATGCGGCTTCCCCATTCCATTATGCCTGCTAAATGAATCAATCTTACCTTAATATCATTCTTAAATATTTAATGTCAAGTTACAATGCCGCCTTTTAAAATCAGCTGGTAAAATAAAAGTGAAAATTGTCCAGCAGGGTGCACCCCACCTCAGCAGACTCCACTCTTCCACATGATTACTTGCTGGGGTGGGCTCTTTGCCCCAGGGTGGGCCAATTAAAAGGATTTATTTGCTTGTGTAACAGTCTAGGCTGCAGCAAAAGGAACTACAGCTACAAAAAAGAGTAAGCAATTTAAGGCTTACTTTTCCAGTTGAATCCATATTTGTTGTGACGCAGAGCTTGATCCAGAAAATCACTTGCAACACTTTTATCAATTGTGTGCTCCTTTGTAGGACTCACTGGGCACCCTGTGGGAGAAATCAAGATGTCTCTTTCTGAAAGAACTTTCAGCCTTGCCTCTAGGTGGTTGATTTCAAATGGTTAAATCACTGGACTTTTAAACAACCAGAGTACACAAGCCAAGTAATTCAAATCAGTGTCCTCACTTTTAGGAGTAGATGTGTAATTCCACACCCAGGTATGGACGCTCCTGGTCTTTCTCCCTTCTGCTTCAGATCTGGAACTAATATGTGCATTTCAAGGCATTTCCCTCTTTGTGCCCACTTATTCCTGAGGTGGACAGAGCAGGCAGGGCTCCATCATAACTTTGTCCTCTACTTCCAGTTGTTCTGTGGTCCATGTTAGTGTAGGAGGAAGTACAGGAGTAGAATGGTCTGCTAAACATCACAACCTCACAGTTATATGGACGTGGGTTACAGGTTTGTTTTGTTTTATTTTGTTTTCTCAAAAACTGCCACATCATATTAACTAAAGGGTTTTATCAACCACTTTTTGGTTAAGAATCAGGGGAAAACCTAGTTCTATCTTTCAAGAAAATAAATATAGATGTTATCAAGATAAAATTCTCTAAAAATTAAAACTCAGTAAGTAATAACTTGTTGTTGTTAGGTGTTGTCGAGTTGATGTCTGACTCATAGCGACTCTATGTACAACAGGGAAAATAGAATTTTCAGTGGTTCTCTGCTGTTCATAGTGTTTTCAATGGCAGATTGACTTTTTGGAGTGGGTTTCTGGGTCCTTCTCCCAAGATTACAGCACCTGGTGTTCCCAGGTGGTCTCCCACCCGAGTACTAACCAGGCCCGACCCTGCTTAGCTTCTGAGATCTGATGAGATTGGACGCCACAGTGGTACAGCTGCAGGCTTAAATAATAACATGGACACCTTTAAAACCTAACTATTTTGAGACTCAAAGATGCTATATACTGAGGGTGTTATGGGGAGGAGAAAGTATAACAAAATATCTGACAAAGGGTGTTTCACTGACGATCAAGAGTCTGACTTCCAGTACTGGCTCTGTTGTTAAGTATCCCCCTGACTCCGGGAACATTGCTTGGCCGCCCTCACCACTATGTACCTGCGAACTCAGGCGTTGAACTGAGCCCTGGTCGCTGCAAGTGTGGTTAGCCTGGATTCTGTTTGAGAGAGGCAAATCCCAACTCATTCAGCCTACTGTATCAGAAGCTGCAGGTTTATAAGATCCACAGGTGAGCCACATCTCATGAGGAAGTCTGAGAAGTCCTGAACTCCAAAACTCTCTAAAGTTCTAGAGCTGTTCTTGTTTCAAAATAAGAATTTAACCATTGTTGTACTTGCCAAAACCAGCTCCTTTGTCTGGTGGGGAGCCTATTCATAAAACCACAAAATCTAAGTCTGGCCAGGGTGAACCCAGGGAGGCAGAAGGCCACATGCTTGGTGGGTAGAGCTAGTTTAGAGGTGTTCAGATTCATGACATTTCTCACAGAAATAGCACTTCACAGCAACTTCACAACTCAGCAGAGCTGCCTTGGATTTGGAGGCATGAAGACAGCATTGGAGTCATTGTTGCCCCAGCTGCTGACTTTAGGAAGGTTCTGTCCCTGTGCGGGGCCAGTTCAGACAGAGCTTTGGAAGACAGGCTGAGGAACATTACTAGGGAAGGGGTCTAGGTGTTACCAGCACTACTGAGGAGCAGTACTTTGGTTCTTGTTTTTACCCTTTGAATGAATTCAGGCATGACACAGAATGTAGGCAAGGTTTATTGCAAGAGACAGTCCACCTCCAAGAAGTGAGAGTGGGCAGGTGTTGACAGCCTATGCCAAGGGCAAAGGTCTAAGCGAATGTTGTGGTTGGGTTTGTGTCTCTGGGAGAGAAGTGTCTTGTACCTAGGGTGCTACTGGGAAACTAAGGCACCTGGAGAAGTTTTGCAAGACCTGGAAAACAAGCTTGGAAAAAATGCAGATCTTTTGGGTGAATCAGCCTAAGATTAGGTGAAGGAAAAGCCGGGGGGTCGGGGGACTTAAGCAAGGGTTTTTTTTGTTCGTTTGTTTTTTCTTGTTTTATTGTTTTGTTGTTGGTTTTTTTTGTTTGTTTGTTTTCTGTTTTTTGGGGTTTTTTTGAAGAAAAGCATCTTTGACACAGAAGGTGGCATCCTGGAGAGAGAAGATGGCACACCCACATCGCCACCCTGAGAGAAGCAGGGTACACACACATAGGCAGCCATCCCAAGAGAAGAGAGGGGTGCATATTCCCTCTAGTTTTGTTGGAAAACCATAGTAAGGCTATGGCCCACCTAGTGTGGCACGAGTCCTGGGAACCAAACTAAAAGCTCTGCCTTTCTCAGACAACAAGATGGGAAAACCTCCTGTTGTTTAGTAACCTTTTCTGGTTTAGGGCATGGGGAGCCTGGGGTCTCTGTTTTGTAAAATTACTTAATGGACTTTGTTGACATATTGCAAAAGAATAGGCCAATGGGTGGATACCTTGGAATGATCCATCTTTGCTCATAACTTGAGGCCTCAGGAGGACCATCCTGGGTAAGGTGTAGGACCCATTACAATAAGGTCCTTCAGGTATCCTGGGAGTGCATCTCATACATCATGGCTGGAAACGGGAGTTATTTTTAATCCCTCCTTCCCTCATGGCCTGTTACCTATCTAGCTAGCTTAGGTACCTATCTAGCTACCTAAGAGGAAGTGCAATCCCACAAGGAGAATGGGATTCTCCTGACACCTAGAGAGGACACACAGAGAATCAGTCCTAAAGTACAAAAGTTCAAGATGCCATTTCAAATACCTTGCAATAAATCAAGATGGCAAAACTTGACACTGAAGAGAAAGGCAGTTCAAAACCTGTGTTCAAAGCCCAGAAAGAGATTGTAGATTGATAATCCTGAGGTATTAAAGGAATTTAGACATGCCACCCAGGGTGTTAATATAATGATTATTTTGAGCTGAAGGTACTTGAAAAATAACAAATACAAGGCGAAGCTTTCCCTGGAGCTCCTTCTCTACCTAAAGATAGAGGCTCCAAAAAGAACTCAGTTGTCACCCAGGATCTTCCTCAACCAGGGAAAATGAGCACTCATTACCAAAGGGCCTAAAGTTGACAACCATGACTAGACCCACTCTGACATGAGGGCCCATTCCTCGTTCCTAAAGACATTGACTCTCCCTATGGACATTGACTCTCCCTATGTGAAAGCTTCCCTGAGTTCCTCCTCCTCTCACCTGTTAAGATAAAATATAAGCTCTGATGGGGCTCAGGACCAATGCCCCAAACATGGCGCCTTGGTATTCGGGAAAGCAGCATAAGCAGGAAGGTTCTCATCTTCCCTTCACCCCTCCTCCCCTAAAGCAGGCCATCCCACCGAGCTGACTGCCCCTGAGGCAGGGCATCAGACCCTCATTGTGGAGATGCCCTTCTATATAGGAGGGAAAATGGCATGCTTCTCTCTGAAGATAAAGGGCCACGGAGAATAATCTGCATGAAGAAGCCTTGCTCTGTTCCCTCCAGTGGTGGTATCCTTAGATCATACCTCTTTGGCTCAACAAGCTTCTTCATGATTATACACGTCATCAAACTCAGTGTAAAAATTCCTAGGTTTCCCTGTTTTACTGGGCCTTCACTTCTGAAGACTCCCTCACCCTGTAAAACTTACACTAAATAAGGGTGTGTGTTTTTCTCTTGTCAGTCCTTTTTTATAGGAGCCCTAGCCATGAGTCTCACAGTAAATAAGATAAGATATGACTTTTTTCCTCATACAGCTCTCAAGTCTCACCACATTTTTGGACATTCATTTTTTTCCCCTGTGATGCACCATGCATGCAATATTAAAAATGAATAAAATTGTGTGCTTTATCTCCTGTTAGTCTGCCTAATGTCAGTTACTTCATAGACGCAGCTGTCAAACTGGGAGGATAAAAAGTCCTTCCTCCCCTAGAGTTTGAAGAACAAATATAATGGGAAGAATGTGATCAAACCTAAAATTCAGGATAGAATTGCTTTCATTAATAACTCAATGGGAAGGTCAGCGTGATTTTCCAAAAAATGATATGTCAAAAATACCAGGCAATTTATAAGAAAGTGATAATTGAAAAATGGAATAGTTCTTAGAAATTATTTTTATACATTCTTTCCTATCCATACCACGTTTAAGAATTAATCCAGAAAGAAAGTGTTAAAATGCCCTACTAGAATGGTTTCAACTTGTTTTTGCTCCCTTTTCAGGCAGACTTTGTTCCACTTGCTAATTCAGGCACTGTGTGAGCAATCTCTTCTCTTGTTTTGACAGGTCTGAATGCTTCCTGCTCCTCAGGATGTGCCAATGCAAAGCATGCAGTTTCTCCCTACTGCCTTTCTAATTCAAATGTCCTGGCATTACACTGCTTACAAATGAATCTCCAGACTATGATTCTATTTATGCATGCTGTTGTTGTTAGGTGCCATTGAGTCCAACTCATAGCGACCCTCATGGGGTTTTCAATGGCGACTATATCGGGATTGCCTTGGGAGTGGATTGCCAGGCCCTTCTCCCATTTTTGTGGTGCTGGGAATTGAACTTGGGACCTCAGAGACTGCAGCGCAGTGCTCTACCAACTGAGCTAAATCCCAGCCCATTATTTATGCATAGCCCCTCAAATCTCCCTGGACCCCATATTCTGCCTCCTCAGTTTAGAAATATCTAGATACCTATCCCAAGAATGACTCTTTTTTTCTGGGTGAAACAAATAATAACTAATTTTTCCCTCCATGCTCTGGCACAGAACTCTTAGTATTCATAGACTCATTCCAACAGCTAGCATTAAAGTCAATTTCCATTGCTCAGAGACCTATGTTTCCATTTTACAAAGAGCAGAAGACTCTTTCCAAAACTACACCTTAAATCAGCATGCTACCACGTCACAAAAATTATTTGTTAGCGTGAATACTTTTAATACCTTTTGGGAATGAGACTGTCTCAAGGCTGATGAATTATTTCTATTTGTAGAGTCTCTGACTTTGAACTCACCCTGAAAGGTAATAATAGTTAATAAAATTTTATAGCTATGAAATCTGAGGTTCAGTACTTGAAGTAATTTTGTAACCTAGGTATTTTGGATCTTTGATGGCCTCCAGTCCAGTTATCTATATTAATACATATGGAAACAAGTCCAGAGAGGTAAAGGAAATTGGGCTTTTCATCTGTTTTGGTGCAGTGCCTTCTCTGTAATTTAATCATAGCTAAGGCTTTGTGACGTGTCTTGTTTGTGCATTGTGGTGATGAGACTCCAAAGTCGCCCCCAGTGAGCCCACCTCCTGGCCCTGCAATCCCTTCCCCTCAAGACTACCTGGGTCTGTGAATGGTTTCCAAAGAATGAGATGTGGCAAAGGTAATGAAGTATTCTTCATGATTTCATTATATAAGATTCCGACTTCTGGATGACTATAGTTCACAATAATTTATTATAGATTTTAAAAAGAACTAAAGAAATTTGAAGTTTCCCAAGGTAAAGAAATGCTAAGTATTTAAGGAGTACAAAAATGCTAATTACCTTGATTTTATTGATACATGTATCAGATTATCACATTGTACTCCACATATATGTACAATTGGTATATGTCAATTAAAAATTTATTTTGCCAGGCACAGTGGCACATGGTTGGAATCCCAGCAACTCGGGAGGTGGAGGCAGGAGGATTGCAAATTGAAGATCAGAGGTAGTCTGCATAACTTAGCAAGTCTCAAAAAAAAGTAAAAAAATGGGCTGAGGGTGCAGCTCAGTGGTACAGCATACAGCACTCAGTGGTACAGCACTTACAAAACATGCAAGTGTAAGGCCCTGGGTTCAACCCCCAGTACTGCAAACAAAAAAAAAGAAAAAAAAATTATTTTTAAAAGAATCTAATTTCTAGCTAGTTAAACATGAAAATAGATGTATTACTCATATATAACTTTCATACAGGAAGACAATAACTATTGTGATAGTATAATTAAGTGTGGAAATTTTTAGGTAATTATCATAATTAAAATTCTATTTTGCTACATAATTTAAAGAAATGCTTAAGAAATGAAACCAGGTTAACCAAAGACAAAATGATACTGGAATCACACTATGCCAAATCTATCAAATAGCATTTTAAAAATACTTTGTGGTGTTACTATAAAAATCAAAATAGGGACAAACTTTAAGCTCACAAATATGATGAAATATTCCCATTTTTAGGTTTTTATAGATGGGACTCTTAAAATTATTTTTATGAGCCCAAAGGAATAGAGAAAATTTTGTTGTTGTTTGAGAGTCTCATTTTTGTGTAATTGAAGCAATACCATCTGCTAAGGGCTGTCCTAGAAGAAAACACTAGCTTCATCTGGGTTGTTTTCTTTTTTGTTTTGTTTTTTGTTTGTTTGTTGTCTTTTTGTTTATTTATTTGTTTGTTTGTTTTTACCTTTTCTCCCCCAATGGACTTTGGCATAAGTTGTAATAATGTTTCATTTATAAGTTTATTTTAAAGTAGGATAGAACTAATTTGTCAGATACACAAGTTTATAATAAAGCAACTGGTGCTATTATGAGTGGAACTCAAAGGACCCCAAAGATACCCTGGTGACCCCCATCCTGGGAATTGAGGAACCTGATGTGTACAGAGTTTTTGAGTCTTCCCTGCCCTACTTGCAATTGCTGTTTGACAACCAGTATTGAACTAAGAGAAATAACTGCACATTGAAACTTCTGACTCTTAAAAGTTAACTGGGAATAAGAAACTCCTACGTGTGGACCTGACCTGCAGCCCTACCACTGCAGCCACCGATCCTGTCAGATCTTGAAAGCTAGGCAGGTTCGGGCCTGGTTAGTCCTTGGATGGAAGACCACCGGGGAACACAGGTGCTGTAGGCTTGGAATAAGGACCCAGCAACCCACTCCCAAAAAACAATCAGCCAATGAAAACCCTACAAACAGCAGAGAAGCACTGACAATAGTGTTTCACCTGTTGTACATAGGGTCACTATGAGACACTGACTTGATGGCACCTAGCAGCAAGAAAAGGTGTGGACCATGTTTCAAATGGACCATGTGCGATAAAGGCAAAGAAAATCCACAGAGCCATTCCAAAGGAGGTGTAGGAAGCATGGTCAGCGCACCACTTTCTCACGTGTCTGTGGCGCCCCCCCCTGGAGAAACAGACCACCTTTTCTCCAGCCTTACACTTCTCCCTTCCCCACTCCCTTTTCTGCCTCCTATTCCTTTGCCCTCACATGGAGCTTCAAAGAGGCACCCGTGACCATTCGCCTCTTTCCATCCCATTTGAGACTTACTGTACTTGAACAAAGGTACTAGGATTCATTACTCTCAATTTTGCCCGTGCTCCACCTTAGAGAGGGCTGGGATTTAGCTCAGTTGGTAGAGCACTGCACTGCAGTCTCTGAGGTCCCAAGTTCAATTCCCAGCACCACAAAAATGGGAGAAGGGCCTGGCAATCCACTCCCAAGGCAATCCTGAAACAGCCATTGAAAACCCTATGAGGGTCGCTATGAGTCGGATACCGACTTGACGTCACCTAACAACAACAACAATCACCTTAGAGAAAAAAAAAAAAAAACAGAAGTGCAAGCTCCACATGTTTAGCTATGTACAGATTAGATTCTATTCTAGCCTACAGCCGTAGCACCATGGCGTCCAATCTCAGAAGCTGGGCAGGGTCGGCCTGGTTAGTCACTGGATGGAAGACCACTTTAGAACACGGGGGGCTATAGGCTTGGGAGAAGGACCTGGTAGCCCACTTCCCCAACCACAAAAATAAATAAATAAACAACAACAACAAAATCAACCATCAAAAACACTATGGATAGCAGAGAAGCACTGACAACAGTGCCAGGCATAGCTCAGTGTATGGGGGTTCTTTCCTTCTGTTGTACATAGCTCTACGAGTCAGACTTGACTGGACGGCACCCAGCAACAACAACAACAATAACAATTTCTATTCTAGAACTAACTTAACTCCCTATAGTACTAGTGGAATCAAGCCAAATATTTATTGCTTCTGAGGACAGGACAGTCTGAAGTCTACCTTCTTGTTGACTCCTTATATTAATAAGGATGCTGTTCTCTACACCAACTTGGAGACATGAGTACCTGTTTCTAAATGTACACAAAATAAGGGCTGAGCAGGGTGAAACTGAGCTAACTAGTCAAGATCCACTAGTATCTAGTAAACTCTGAACACTGACTGGCGGTAAATACAGATCCAAGCTTGAACCCTAACAGAATAGACATACGTGAACAACAGGCATTCATACAAGACCCAGATTTGAGGGCAGGAAAAAGGATGAATTTTATTCCTAGCCTGGCACACACAATGTGCAAGAACCCAAATATAGTCTCCTTTCTCTTAGAAGCTGAACTCACTCTAGAGATGTAACACATCTCATTTTATCTGCATATAAATATCAGTCTAATTCAACGTGGCCATCTTTTTCCTTCAACAAAACTAAGTGAGAAAAATATGACAGGCCATCTAGAAAGAGCTGAAATGTTTCCCAGATCTTCCTTTTGACATAGCAATTGTAAATTAATTTTTTAGTGAGTGCTCAAATTTTAATAAAAGAGCGAGGACTTTTTTTTTAAAGGAAATAAATCCTTCTGTTTGTGCTTAATTTATAATAGTTTAAAAACACAGAGCACTTTTAAGAAATATTTTTGGAAAAACAAGTTTTATTCTCATCTTATCTTTCTTGCTGCAGTGGCCAAAGCTTTGCCTCTTGCTGGTTTTTAATCCAGTGATGTTCTCTGGGAGAGAAGGTTTTTCTAACTGGAAAATCCTCAGAGAGTTCCTGAGCTAGGATTACTGTTGTTTGGTTCTTTCTTCACTAATATCCTTACTGAGACCTAGAGGCCTTTGGTTTTTAAGATTTTTAGGATCCAGGTAAGATTCATTAAGTTAATAAATTTTTCAATCCTTTTTCCTGCTATAAGAAGATCTGAGTCTCTTCTGAAGGGTAATATTTCTCTTTCTGCTTCATGCAAGCTCAGGTAAAGGTACATCTGTTCTTTAACTTCCGCTTGCTCATAGACAGCAGCGCCAACTTTTACTAGATCTGCTTGTCCTCCTCTATTCTTTTTTTTAATCTTTATCTTTTCTACACTTTATCTTTTCTACACTTCTTACATATATACTTTATACTATATTTTTATCTTTATTATACTTTATACCATATTTTTATCTTTTCTACACTTCTTACATACATACTGCTTAAGGGTCCTCATAAACTGGGGGAAGAATTGACAATTAGGACTCAGCAGTTAAAGAATCGGGGCAGCTACAGACACAGCAGCACCTGCAGTTTCTAGACCTCTCAATCACCACTTTTGAGATCAAATAGAAACTGCATTACAGTCCAGCTGAAAATAAAAAGACAGGGGACAAAACAGGCTACAGATGGAATATACAGATTGATCCCAGTCTCGTAAAAGAAATGAGTATAATGATATCCTAAGTGGATGGCAGATAGAATAATGATTTCCTCCATTACCTTTATCTATTCCTAAATTAATATGTACTACTTGTGTAGCTTTAGACATTCTAAAGTAAAACATATGTCTGTTGTGGGGTTATGAACAAATGACCTCTTTGAACACATCATTCATGGTAACCATGCTTAAGTGTTCATTAACTTCTGAATGGTGGCCTAATACTCACTGAGACAGAGAAGAAAACCTCTTCTGTGTGTTCCCCTGCAACGTGGCCTCACTGCAGCCTTCACCTGGCTGGAATTGAGTGCATCCTCCCTCCACCAGGAAAGGGCCCAGGGCCTCTTTTCTGCCTCCCTCACCACAGGAAGAGCCGGCGCTTCCTTCTCTCCCTCTGCTGTTGTCCCCCTGCCACACAGTTCCCGCAGAAACTCAGCCCCAGAGGGGATCCCATTCTTTCTCTAACCCTGTTCTGTTGCATCTTAAAGACAATGAGCATTATTGCCTTCCATGGGGCAGGGAACAGAATTATGACTGCACCAGGAAAATAAAACTTTACAGTGGGTAATATTGGTTATGGAACGGCACAAAGAAGCAGCAGTGCCACACTTGTGTGCAATTCAGACATGAGGCCAAGGAAGCAGTCCTCTCAGGCCATCCGCAGAGCAGCCAGAATACAAACACACACAAAGGAAGACTGCATTTGTAAAAGTATGCTGTGTTATTGTAGTTAATTTTTTTCCTTTTTGCTGATCAGTGTTTCTGGTTTCTTTTTCTTTAAATAAGCCCATGCTATCCATATTATTTTAAACACTAAAAATGTACCATAACCACAGGTGGGTTACATGTTGGCAGGGAGAGACTGCATACACGCAAACACCCTGCTGTACCGTCCACTTTACCAGCCAGGATTTCAGAACCAGTGGGAGGAAGCCGCACGAGCAGGAGCAGATGCAGCCTACCTTGGCCTCCTTGTTTCTCACCTCTGGCCTCCCCACAGGGTCTGCAGCTGTCCGCAACACTTGCCGGCCAGACAGAATCTTGACAAAGCTGGCAAAAAAAATAAAGAGTTGAGTTCTTGCTGTGCCACCATCATATCTGGTGTGACTCCAGATCATTATTTCGGTCCCAGGACATGGTTCAGAAATCATTTTCCTCCAATTACACTAAAACTGAGTTCTAACAGCCTGTAGAATTCATTGTATTCATCTCTCTTTAAACTTACACACATATGTATGTATATGTATATATTTAAACTTACCATCATCCTAGCCAATTAAGTATGCCGTGAACCTCAGAGTATGTGCACAGTACTGTACTAGGCAGGACAAGGAGGGGGACCCACGTCTCCGCCACATGCCCGTCCATAAAGCCAGCTCTTGCCTCAGTTTTTAGGCGTTTCAGGCTTCGCATAATCTTTTCTCCTCATTGTGAAAGCCCAGGATTTCCTTTAGGTCCTTTCTTTCCTGGACTCTTTTTTTCTAGGTTGCATCATTTTCTTACATTCTCCTACCCTTTCTAGAGGCTACGGTGAGATCTTAGAAGTCAGTGTGCCCCATCCCTTCCTCTCCCACATGCAGTTGATAATGCTTTGCTTTCACCCAAGGAGGAGGGGAACGGTACCAAGTGGATGAGTGCATGAAGTAAGAATAAAACTCTCTGAGGAATCTGTACATGCAAAAATGCCTTCAGCTAATGACGAGGGATTAAAGGAAGCTACTACAGTACTGGGGCTGGGATTTGGCTCAGTTGGTAGAGCGCTACTCTGCAGTCTCCAAGGTCTTGGGTTCGGTTTCGGTTCCCAGCACTGCAAAAATGGGAGAAGGACATGGCAATTCACTCCCCAGGAAATCCCGAAACAATCAGCCATTGAAAACCCTATGAGGGTCGCTATGAGTCGGATACAACTCCACAGCACCTAACAACAACAACTACAGTACTAGTGCATCTCAAATGCAGTGACATAAAAAACGGCAGCTAGCTTCTCATTCTGGAAAAACCTGGAAGTGAACAGAGAAAGGAACTGAGGAAAAAAACAGGAGAGAAGCTGGGCATGGTGACAGCAGGCCTGTGATCCTAGTGCTCCCGAGGCTGAGGCAGGAGGATTGTGAGCTGAGACTCCATCTCAAAAGATAAAAATAAAAATTATGCTTCTCTCCATATGTGACTGTTGTAGGGAAGAAAAGGTATCTTCTTTTTTATTTAACACATTATAATGTTCATGGTTGAGACCCCCTAATAAAAGACAGATTAACAAAAGAAAAAATGTGTGCATTTTCCAACCTAAGGTTTAAATTGGGAGGTTTTAAAAGTGAAGATCCAAAGAAATTGGAAAATCTGTATATTTTTATAGACAGTCGTGCAGAAGTGTAACAAAGGCACAGGGTCTAGTGATAATAAAGTAGGAGGGATTTAGCAATGCCTGTTTGTTTAGATTCTCTTTGTGTCCCTGCAAGACATCCTTCCCTCGAGGTATAAGGCAAGACACATGTCACCTGAGGGTCTTCAGGGGAGCGTGAGGGAAAAGATGAGAGAGTGACCATCCTAGGATTTACGTCCTGCTTCAGGGGAGACGGGGAGGGAGAAAGTGAGCAAGACCTTCCTGACTCTGTTATTTTCTCAAATGCCAAATGTCATATTTTGGGACAATGTGCCCTGACCCTTGTTATCATAAAAGTGATTATTACCGTTTTTGCCAGATTATCTTTTTCTTTTTTTTTCTTAAATCAATCTATACTCCTTCTGTCTTTAAAAAATTCTAAAAGTTAAAATGATGCTTTTGAAAATGAACTTGACATTAACCCTGCTATTCGTGGAGCCTAGATATTTATTAATAATGTCATTAAGTATGCCTATTTTCAGAGTTTTTAGAGCGTGCCCCGTCCCTTAGGAGATGAGCAATACTACCCTCCTGGGCACTGTGGGGACTGGGAGAGGAGGCTGCCATGGATCTTCGCTATATACTCAACTAAAATACCTCGCTTTTCCTCATTTTAAAAACTCCCTAATCTCCAGTAACCTTTACTAGGAGGCAGAAAGTCCCCATTTTATTTTTATTTCCCTTTTCTAATACAGAAAGATCTACCTACACCCCCTTTTTCAAGTGCTGGAATTCTAGAATGTTCTGCTGCAGTTTCCTGAAGTTACAGCTGTGGGCTTTTTTGTTTTTGTTTTTGTTTTCCCTAGCTTTTACATGCCCCCCTGGATGGCCTCACTCATTCTCATACTATCCTGAACCACAGCTCCTCAATGGATCCCAAAGCCTGCATGTGGTACTGACTGACCAGAGGCAGGAGGGGAAGCCTGCCTGTTTACTCTGTGCAGACAATGCTTTAATCTGGTTATCTGGGATGAGGATTAGAAGAGAACCAAATTAATACGGCATATCCCTAAAGAGACATTCATAAATTATTACAAGGGAAAACCCAGGGCACAAATGCAAAGAATCTATCATCCCATTTTTTATAAAAAGGTATTTTCAAAGCTCCTTAAGCAAACAGACAAAATGATGTTTATTATAATTTTTATTATCTATATTTTCTAATTATTCTCAAATGCCTATGTGTTATGAATGATTTTCCAACTTGGGTGGTAAAACATGACCTCTGCAATAAAACACATCACCCCTGACAATAATCATGTCCACAAATTGTTGAACACATCTTCACTAACAAGTGCCCCCTTGCCTCAAGTTGTGGTCACCGCATGGGTGCCTGGGTGTTAACGCAGAGGGACTGGGGTATCCTCATCATGACTAACTTCTCTTTATTCAGCTTTCAAAATTTCCAGACTTCCAGTAACCTCTAACTACAGTGAAATCCCAGAGTTCCTTTTTGTATCTGTGAATCCTATTGTTGTTGTTGTTGTTAGGTGCTGTCGAGTTGGTATCCAACTCATAGCGACCCTACACACAACAGGTGAAACACTACTGTCAATGCGTTTCTGCTGTTCATAGGGTTTCCAGTGGCGGATTGTTTTTTGGGAGTGGGTTGCCAGGTCCTTCTCCCAAGCCTACAGCACCTGGTGTTCCCAGGCAGTCTCCCAGCCAAAGACTAATCAGGCCCGACCCTGCTTAGCTTCCGAGATCTGACTGGATCAGATGCCACAGTGCTACAGCTGTAGGCAAGGCTCCTATAGCAAAACCAAACTCTGTCTTCCTAGTTTCCGTATCCTCTAGAGTTTCCCACACAATTTCCAGGCAGGTCCCTACTATGTTTCAGGGTACATCCTGTTAGGTTAGATTCAGTCCTCTCTGCTGCACCTGTGTTTGAGCCTAGCACTGTGTGAACTGAGGATAAAAAATAAATGGAAGTGTCTGCTTTGGACAAGAAAAGAACAGCTCCCTCACTTTCACCTCCTTTTTTAGAAAAATAAATTTTAATATGATGAAATGTTGTTGCAATACAACATAAGGAAGTAACAGTACCATATTAATAGATACTTCTAAGTTGATGCCTCTGAAATTTATTTCCATTGATTAGAGAAAAGGTAGAACACAACTGTACCACATGAGTTCATGTTTTGAAAAAATATATTAACCATGTTATCTGAAATTTATATGGAAATAACTCAATCTCCCCTGTTTCTTCATCTTCATTTCCTAAATTCCTCAAATCAACCCCTATCATTTTATAAGGCTTAGTATTTTAAAGGAAAGAGAGTTACCTTCAGCATTGCAGGTTACCATATCAGGAAGAAGACTCACCTGTGCTTACTGAATGCTTCATTTTATTTAGCCAAGATTGGGAATGAAATGGAAGTTAGGTGGCCACCCAGAGGAGGGGCAGAGGTCGTATTTCCTGGCCTGGCTATTACTCATCCTTAGCAGCACTGAAAAAGCCAAATTCTTGATTGGCTGCTGTCCTTTCACAAGCAAACTCAAAATCACCATTCACCCTAGGAACTAATATTCAATGCATTTTGAAATTAATTCCTAGACTTTATTTTTAGAACAGTTTCAGTCTCAGAGAAAAATTCAACAGAAAATATGAAGTTCCCAAATCCATGTGTTTTTGTTTAAAAAAATATTCAAATGCATCAGATTCTCTGAGAGAATTGAAAATATATGTTCATATAAAAATGTGTACACATATGTGCACAGCAGCATGATTCCTAAGAGCCAAAAAGTAGACTCAACCCAAATGTCCATCAACTGCAGAATGGCTAAGTCAAATTTGATCTCTCCATACATTATTCAGCCCTGGAAAGGAACGGAGCATGAATACACTCCCTGACATGGACAAAGCTTGTAGCCATTACCTTGAGTGCAAGAAGCTTGTCGCAGAGGGCCCGTCTGTATTATGCTATTTGTATGACATGTTCAGAACAGGGAAACATGCCAGTGAGTGGTTGTCAGCGCTCGGGCGAGAGGCCAGGAGCAATTGCTGCTGGGACCAGACTTCCTTTTAGAATCATCAAAGTGTTCTGAAGTCAATGGTGAGAAGGGCACAACTGGGTTGCATGAAGCAGAAACCACTGAAGGTGCACTTCAGAAAAATTGGATTCTTCACTCTTTGAAACACCAGCTCAGCCATGAGGTCACATCCTTGCTCAGAACTAAGTCCATGGCCAGGTGTCCCTGGGTCCACCCTGCTCTACAGTGCTCTACATAGTCCGGCTCTGTCCAGGGCCCCCTCTTAGACTGAGGTGGTGCTGATCTTGAGTAGGGCAAGGACCACAGTCTAAAATTTCTTGAAACTGGAATAATCTCTTTCAATGACTGTGGCTATCAGGAAGAACTATTTCTTTCCTGTTCCTGAAATTTCTCTCCAGGTCCAGAGGACGCAGCTCCTGGCCTCTCTGCACCGGTGCCCCGCAGAGAGCTGGGCTCTCCTGCTGCCACAGCTCCACTTTCCCCTGGGGCTTTTTTATGTCCTTTTAAAAGGACATAAAAAAGGACTTTAAAAGGTTTCCCTCTTTAGAGGAACTCACTCCCTTTCTATACCATACTAGGTTCTGGCATTGTTTGCTGCATCCTAAAGCCATAGTAAGTAGGAGTGACTCGTCAGGAACTGGAAGGAAATGATCACTTTATTCTATTTTTAAAGATAAATCTGTAACTGATTAGTCGTGGTTACAGTTCAGTACTAGAGAATGACAGTGCATGAAGAGAGTGCTTCTAAAGTCATGCCACAAGAAAAGAGTTTCCTACGTTGTCACAAAGGAGAAAACAATGTATGAACGATAGGTACAGTGAGATCTCATTTTTGGACAAAGAGATATCTGTCTTGCTATTGCTCTTACCATAGTCTGTGGCATCCAATCCTGTCAGATCTCAGGTAGAGACAAGAGGAGTTAGTCAGCTTAGCTTAGTCAGAAGCTAAGCAGGGTTGGGCCCTGCTTAGTACTTGGATGGGAGACCGCTGGGGAACACCAGATGTTGTAGGCTTGGGAGACGGACTCAGCAACCCACTCCCAAAAATCAATCTGCCATTGAAAACCCTATGAACAGCAGAGAAGCACTGACAACAGTGCCTGTTGTACATAGGGTTGCTATGAGTCAGATACCCACTCAAAGGCACCTAACAACAACAACAACAATCTCTCTTGCCATAGCAAATGATTTTGTTCTTTTAAATTCATCTTGTTTGTACTTGTTTCTAAATTGAACATATATGTCTTATGTAATTTTTTAAATTCCAAGCTTTAATAATACCAGCATTTCTCAGACATTTATAATGGTTAGGAAGAATTGACTCTAATCCAGCTATCCTAGACAATCACCCATCAGCTTCAGAGTGGGCGTACGAGCTTTCCTGGGGACTCTAAGACAGGAGGCAGGTAGAGACAAGAAGAGTGGGATGGACTAGATAGATAGGCACAGGCTGGGCTCAGCCCTCCAAGAGACCATGCTGTGAGAAGCCAATGCTACACATCCAAGTCAGGGTTGGACATCTTATCAGACTGCCTGCTGTGCGCCCTTTGGTCTCCCCCCACACCCTCTGCCGCCATGGGATCCAACCCAGGTCCTCTGCATGTTAGGCAAGAGTTCCACCTCTGAGCTACATCCCTAGCTGTAGTCACTCCTTAAAAAGTGACGTCTATTGAATGGCCAGTTTGGGGGATAAAAAGCCAAATAAGATGTTGTCACTGCCTTCAAGAAATTTAAAGGTGCATTTGCCTTTCCCCTTCTTATGTTAGAGCAAGAGTGTCTTGTTTGGGGCCTCCACATGCTGAGCTCCTCTGGGGTTTTTATTACACAATGCCATTTCTTCTCTATAACTGTTTTTCATAGAGCCTAACCAAGCTGCAGGGGCTGGGATTTGGCTCAGTTGGTAGAGCACCGCTCTACAGTCTCTGAGGTCCTGGGTTCAATTCCCAGCACCACAAAAATGGGAGAATGATGTAGAAATCCACTCCCAGGGCAATCCCAAAACAGTCAGCCATTGAAAACCCTATGAGGGTCACTATGAGTCAAACATGACTGGATGGCACCTAACAACAACAACAACCAAGCGGCAAAATTTGGTCATGTGTTTTAAAAGCAAGTGATCCTAGTGAAAATAAGAAGCAAAGCAAAAGAAAATACTTAAGATATGTGTCCTAACTGTCACAGTCTCTCCTCCTCACACATTCTGAGGAAAAGTGAGAGGAAAATAACATCAAAAAATCCTGCATTTTCCCTCATATCCCCTGCCTGCTCACGGAAGATCCCTAAATGTCCTCTGAGCTACCGCTGCAAATCTTGAAACACAAAGCTAGTCTTAATTTGTGCCGAAATAGATCTGCCCATGTTCCTGCCTTCCTTCCTCCCCTGCCCGTAAGATCCTGGGGATGACTTAATACTATATCTACCTCTGGCATCCTCAGAGGAAACCCTGAGCTACTGAGAATGTGTGTTTGAACCAATTTTGTGTAAATTTACTTTTTAAAACCACACTGCAGAAGATTTAATATTAGAGAAAATTCATGGTGACTGTAAATCAAAGAGCTATTTTATGCTAGACAAATAATACTCCAACCTTAATTTATAAATTTGCTCAAGCTGAATCATATAGGAAGCTTGCTGAAAGCGTGGGTCACCCAGGGCTAAACCAGCAAAAGAGCAATTACAGAGAGCTGTGTAAACCTGCCCATGGTAACGTGATCGAACTGCGCAGCGACGGACTTAGGGGATGCAGGAGAAATGAGTGATTTGGGTGATGCTCTTCGAATGTGTCCCGTTAGAATATCATCCACATCTGCCAAAAGGCAGTTTTACTGTATGCATTTAGTATTTATGCATTTTATCTGCTTGCAGGCGATAGCACTGGAAACTGAAAATGGCAAGGGTCAATTATTCATCTCTCTTCTCCCCACTCGTTCGTAATATAAAAAGGTAATCCCAAAGTGACATTTTCCCACACAGATTTATCTCATTGGCACATAGCAGTGTACACACACATATGAAATCTTCAGCCTAAATTGTCTCCTCACTCATGACATTTCATTTCCTTATCCCTCTAAGAAAAAATATGGATGTTTTTCTTCTGGAAAATATGTATATTTCCAAGCTGGTGGTTAAATCTCCAAAAACATGCAAACCCTTTGACATAAGAATGAAAGTTAAGAAAATTCAGGATCCTTTTAGGCTAGTGTTGTTCCCAGAATAACATAATCACACAAATTTCTCAGTATTGGGGTGCCAAAATCTACATTAATACTGATATGGATTTGTATGTAAGCTAAGTATATGTGCCTATCAATTATGAAAATGACTAAAACTCTCTCTCTCTCTCTCTCTCTCTCTCTCTCTCTATATATATATATATATATATATATATATATATATATATATGCAGCTGTAGCCCTGTGGCATCCAATCCCATCAGATCTCAGAAGCAAAGCAAGGTCGGGCCTGGTTAATACTTGGATAGGAGACCCCCTGGGAACACCTGGTGCTGTAGGCTTGGGAGAAGGACCTAGCAACCCACTCTCAAGAATCAATAAGCCATTGAAAACCCTATGAATAGCAGAGAAGCACTGACAATAGTGTTTCTCCTGTTGTACATGGGGTTGCTATGAGCTGGACACCCACTCCAAGGCAACTAACAACAACTCTGTATTTTGTGTGTGTGTGTGTGTGTGTGTGTGTGTGTGTGTGTGTGTGTGGTACTTGGGGGTTGAACCCAGGGCTTCCCACATGTTTTGCAAAGTTCTCTACCACTGGGCTGCACCCCCAGCCCACTTTTAAATATTTTATTTTGAAACAGGGTCTTGCTAAGTTACACAGGCTACCTCTGCCCTCCAACCCACAATCCTCCCACCTCCACCTCCTGGGTCACTGGGATTCCAGGTGTGCACCACCATACCTGGTTAAAATCTACATTTTGATCATGCCTATGTATGAGAGTGTTGGTGCAAGACCACCAAACTATGAATTGCAAAAAAAAAAAAAAAAATGGAAAAAAAAAACGCTTCTAGACTCCTTGTTGTTTTTGCTGTTGTTAGGTGCTGTCAAGTCGGTATCCGACTCATAGCAACCCTCTGTACAACAGGGGAAACACTATTGTCAGTGCTTCTCTGCCGTTCATAGGGTTTTCAATGGCAGATTGATTTTTGGGAGGGGGTTGCCAGGTCCTTCTCCCAAGCCTACAGGACCTGGTGTTGCCAGGTGGTCTCCCATTCAAGTACTAACGAGGCCAGACCCTGCTTAGCTTCCGAGATTTGACAGGATCGGATGCCACAGGGCTACAGCTGCAGGCTCTAGACTCCTTAGCTAGTCATATATCTCTAGCCTAAAAAGATTTGCGATTGGCCAAGGTGTAGGAGCAGGAGGGAGAAAAGATTTCAAGAGAGTTTTCATCTGAAGCTCAGTAAATAACAGCTTCTGGGGGTAGCCATGCATCTTCTACAGCTTGGTACACAAGGGATGCTGCTATCTTACTAATGACTGAGAAACCTCAAGATTGAGGTGCTGACTGGGTTTGCCTATAGCACGGAAACCTCTGGAGATTCTTGGAGAGTAAGTGCCAACCCTTGTAAAAGGTCAAAGCTGCAGGTTTCCCATGGCTCACGAGAGAGAGAGAGAACCATCACATTTCTTCATGATCGCATGGGCAAGCTCTGCTGTCAGCATGCTAGTTAGCAGATAGTGTGTTGTTGTTGTTAGCTGCCCTCAAGTTGGGCCTGACTCACAGCGACGCTCACAGGGTTTGCAGTGACTGTTTTGAGATTGGCTCTGGAGTGGACTGCCACGTCCTTCTCCCAAGATACAACATAAACCCCTGGAATACCCAGGCCTTCTCTGAGGCCCCCTTCCCTGTGGAATCTATCACAAATAGTCAAGGCTTCAATTTTCCTGTCAACAGGCAGACAGGCTATGCAAGGTGGAATACTGGATCGGATTGAAGGACAGTGACTATGCCTGTCCTAAGGGAGGAATCGGTGCTTGCTGTCTTCACCCACCCCACCTGGGGAACTTGCATTCCCGGAGGGCTTCAGAAGCATGTTTCCACTCTTTATTTCTGTAACTCTACCTGAGTGTTGCCCTTTCTCATCTCCTGTTACTCAGTGGCTGGCTGCTTCTTCTCTCGGACTCACCTGCAGACAACCTATGGCCCTGTGGGTTTGCACGATTTGGTGAATCTGTTTCAAAAAGGTTTTGGTCAGGAAGTTTCTGTTTGATTCCTTCCAAGATGGTCACTTCAGAGATGGAAGGGTGGACAATGGCTACTTTCCTGCGAACACCTGGTTCCCTGAGTTCCCCAGTTGAGGGAGCTTTTCATTGCCCTGCTTTTCTTTCTCTAATCCTTTCCCTCCCTAAGAGGAGCCAACTCCCCTTTGCCATTTTCCCAGTTTTAGGTGGTGGGTTTCACTTCCATTTTCCTCATTAGATGAATCTATTCCTTCTCTACCGTATGGGAAATTAACACTTCACCAGATGAAAGCGTCATCTTCTCTTTCTCTCTTTCCCATTGTTTTATTTAGTGATTAAGCCTTACTTGTTGCAAGCTATGAATGCCTCTTTAGGTTTTTTAAGTGAGGATTATATTAGTAGGCAAAACAGCAGTCCACAAAGTTGTAAATGAATTGAACAGCCAAGACCCAGGAAGAGGAAGAATATGTGCTGTTCTGGGATCTCAGAAGCACATACTGGCGGTACCTCTCCTAGCTCCACCTAGGACCCACTGAATGGCAGTAATTCTATGTACAAATAATTTCATCATAATGCAAAGAAGGAAAGAAAGAACGCACGAAAGAAAGAAAGAGAAAGAAAGGAAGAAAGGGAGGGGAAAGAGGGAAGGAAGCAAGGAAAGATAGCAAACAAGAAAAAAAGAAATGG
Organism: Pedetes capensis; assembly: GCA_007922755.1. Lineage (NCBI taxonomy): Eukaryota > Metazoa > Chordata > Mammalia > Rodentia > Pedetidae > Pedetes > Pedetes capensis. The sequence continues at coordinate 19,002 of VMDO01004014.1, read as the reverse complement.
CAAAAATGTGCAAAAGTAATCTCTACTAGTTAAGTATATTATATAAATATTCACAATACTGTTTGGCCATTTATGAGAAGTGTTAAAACACAGAAAAAGTTTATGATAAAATAGAAAGTGAAAAAGCAATTTCCAAAATGTATTGTAACTGTAGCCCTTTTAGTAGTCATAAAAATATATGCACAAGGTGCAAAACTGTTTAAAAAAAGCTATTTGTGTTAAAAACTGGAGAAAGCATACATATTCACATTTGCTCCATTTTGCGTAAGCCTCTTTTTGGAAAGACACACAAAAAATTAGTAAACAGTTATCTACTGGATTTGAAAGTAACATGGAACAGATGGAGTACAGAAAAGGGAAAAAGACTACATCTTTTTATTTTTTGAACCAAGTGAATCTATTATTCAAAATATTAGATGTACATATGTTTGTGTGTCTATGTAACTGGAAGAAACTTCACCAAGATGGTAACAATAGCAGTGGTCACTCTATACTGACAAATGATTTCTTCTCTCCCCTGTACACACCTCACCTAAATTTTCACTAATGGATCTATGTTCTTAAATTTAAAATAAAAAATTCAAGTAAAACATTTTTGTTCAACTTTTTAAAATTAATTCCTTATCAAACCAAGTTATGGCGCATAAATTTCAAAGAAAGGAGAATCTATAATTTGTGGAGTTCTAAGATAGGGTCAATAACTGTGCCACAGATTTCATATATTTTTCCATTAGGCAAATATAGCCAGAGCATCAGAAAGAGATCTAAACAGGATGCTGCCTCCATGAGGCTGCTTGGCACAGTGGTTAAGCAGGCGCCTCCAGGGCGGAGATGCAGGTCACTGGTAGAATGTTTGTCTGATGTGTGCAAGGCCCTAGGTTTCATCCCCAGCACTGACAAAAAAAATTAATTTTTTAAAAAAGATATTCCTCAAACTTTAGTATGCACAAGAGTCACATAAGAATATTTATTGTTGAACTGCAGATTCTAATTCAAGAAGAGAGGTGCAATTCTGCATTTCAAACAAGCTCCCAGGTGAAGTGGACGTTGCTGGTTTGCAGTAGCACTTATGAGTGGCAAACCCTCTGCCCTGCTGCCTCGGTGTCTGTCAGGGTCTTCATCTGCATGCTAGGACTTTAGACCTCAGCAGGGTCTCTGGGCCAGATTCACCCATTAGAAATGATTAGCAATAATACTGTATTATTTTATTTACTTAGTTGGCTCATTTAGAACTCTAGAGAGAAAAAATATACATTTAAAGAATGGGAAGGCTGGGATTTAGCTCAGTTGGTAGAGCACTGTTCTGCAGTCTCTGAGGTCCCAGGTTCAATTCCCAGCAACACAAAAATAGGAGGAGGACGTGGCAATCCGCTCCCGAGGCAGTCCTGAAACAATCAGCCATTGAAAACTCTGAGGGCCGCTGTGAGTCGGACACGACTCAACAGCAGCTAATAACAAAGAATGGGAAATATCAAACAAAAAGAGTTTCTTACAATTCCTGAAGCATCTTCTTACAGCTTGGTAGACGTTAACTCCTTGGATAAACCAGTTCTGCACAGTTCTCCACTGTCTAGACTTGGTCTTGTTGTTGTTAGGTGCCATCGAGTCAGTATCCAACACCTAGCAACCCTATGTACAACAGGCAAAACACTATTATCAGTGCCTCTCTACTGTTCTTAGGATTTTCAATGGCAGACTGATCTTTGGGAGTGGGTTGCCAGGTCCTTCTCCCAAGCCTACAGCACCTGGTGTTGCCAGGTGGTCTCCCATTCAAGTACTAACGAGGCCAGACCCTGCTTAGCTTCTGAGATTTGACAGGATCGGATGCCACAGGGCTACAGCTGCAGGCTAGACTGGGTCTAGGTCTTTAATAATATTTGAGTTGAAGAAAAAAAACCTTTTCTCGGGTTGGGGGGGTCTTCCTCATCCAGAGCCCATTCCAATGAGTAAATACATGTGGGGTCTGGCATTGGCTCAGTAATTGAGGAGAAGCGTTGCTTTGAACAAATTCCTCAAGGCTACTGGCACTTAGGTTTCTCTTCTGTACAGTGTGGCTGATGATGTGGTGGGAAGAGCATGCTGGCGAGGACATCTGAGGCCTATTCAACCAATGGGGCCGGATGCAGATGTCTGCCATGTTTGTACTTTAGCCTCAGAAACTTGAGGAGCTATTGAAGGCTTAAAAATAGGAAAATAATAAGATGCAACAAAGCAGGATTAACACAAGAGGAGGAGCAGGGGAAATCCCACAGTTTGCCTAACAAACGGCCAATGATGTTTAACTATGTGCAGCTGCCAGGCTTAAGGCAAATTTCATTGACAATCACCAGCAGAAGAAATCATTACAAAAAGCAGGGCCAGATCTGTTTACTCTTCAAACAAATAATTGAGTTTAGCAAACAGAACCTTGATTAAAGGTCATTGTGGAATATCAATTATTGCAAGTGTTTAAATTTGCATGATGTGCCTCAATTTTATTACACAAGAATTGCATATCTGTGAACCAAGCTTAGCACACGATAAGGCCTATGAGCAAAACATTAAATGTGACTCAATTGACATTTCCTTCTTGGAATTACTAATAACTGCCATTAGTTATTGAGTATCTCTTCTGTGAGAGGTGCTTTACGTGCATTGTCTTGATTTACTCTCACGGTTATCTCACTGAGCTATCCCCACTTGTAAGTCTCCTGCAGCCGTGGCACTGTGGTGTCAGATCCTGTTAGATCTTGGAAGCTAAGCAGGGTCAGGCCTGGTTGGTACTTGGATGGGAGACCACTTGGGAACACTAAGTGCTATAGGCTTGGGAGAAGGACCTGGCAACCCACTCCCAAAAAAATAATCCGCCATTGAAAATCCTATGAATAGCAGAGAAGCACTGAAAATAGTGAGTCACCTGTTGTATGAAGGGTTGCTATGAGTCAGATACTGACTTGGCGGCAACCAGCTGTACAGCACCTAACAACAAATTTGTAAGTCAGAAAACAAACTCATCAAGGCTAACTTGCCAGAACTTACACAGGTGGCCGAGATGGATTCTGAAGTCTAGTGTACATAACTTCTTGGCTCCTAACCTCTGGCTTGCTGAAAACAGAAACAAAGAACCAACCAATATGCCCCTCAGTGGTCATCCTTTAATCATCATGAATTCATGTTAAATATATAGACTCAGCCTGAAACTGCCCGTGAGAGTATCATGCACTTGGGGAGATGATCTCACTGTGAGTGACATGTAAGGGACCTTTAGAACGTTTCTCTAATAAATAATCTCAACTACAATCTGACATATACTTTTAGATCACCAATTTATATTTCCTTTAGGGTGCACTTAGTTAAGATTTCAATGTACAGCTAAAAAGTGTCTGCTTTCCTCTGTGTATAGTTGTTGCTAGGTGCTGTCAAGTCGTGTCCGACTCACAGCCACTCTCACAGGGTTTTTAATGGCTGATTGTTTGGGGATTGCCTGGGGAGTGGATTGCCATGTCCTTCTTCCATTTTTACGGTGCTGGGAATTGATCTAGGGATCTCAGAGACTATAGAGCAGCACTCTGCCAATTGAGCTAAATCCCAGCCCCTCTATGTATAGTTGTTGTTGTTGTTAGGTGTCAAGTCGGTATCCGACTTATAGTGACCCTCATAGGGTTTTCAATGGCTGACTGTTTTTGGGATTGCCTTGGGAGTAGATTGCCAGGTCCTTCTCCCATTTTTGTGGTTCTGGGAATTGAACTTGGAACCTCAGAGACTGCAGCACAGCGCTCTACCAACTGAGCTAACTCCCAGCCCCTATGTATAGTAGACACTGGATATCTATAAATTGATTTAATTCATCTGTGTGTTTAATATCAGGATCATGTGCCTATGTGTGAACGCCTTTTAGAGGGAAAGTTTATTAGTAATTTTTAGTGGGTTTCATTATGACATTTCTGTAAATACATATTGCTGTTTATTGTTCCTTATGTGAATGTCTTTCGATGGTTTTTGAAAAATAAGGTGACAGATAAATGCATCTATGACTGTATTTCATAGGTACCATAGTGACATCTTGTGGGGAAAGTATATTGAGTTGCATGCATATGTTTCAGAGTATTTCAAAACTACTTTTCTATTTACAAAGTGGAAAGTACCATCAGACTGAATTTGAGATGTCAACCATTGAAATATAGTTTATACCTATACAAACTTAACACAGCAGAGTTTCATGTTGATTTCCAATAAAATAATAAAATATTTCTGAATATGTACTCTAAATTGATAGTTATAAAAAAGTGATTTCGAAAGCAACCTGCAAGAGATGTAAATCAGTGAGTTCTTAAAATAGTTATTGTTGCTTCTGTTTTTAGAATGTGAATGGAACAATTTCTTCTATGAATAATTTTGGAGAAATTGGAAAGCAGATGGATAATAGTAATTTTCTACATGACAGAAACTCATGTTCCCCCAGTATATCTTCCCAAAGGAGGAAACAATCCAGATTTATTGAATTGTTTACTAAGTATGACACAAATAATTATTTGTTGTGTGCTCACTATGTGCGAGGCACGATGAGAGCCTTTTTGCTTAGTTTGTTTTTTTCTTCCTTAAGAACTGCTGGCTTCATAAGCTGGCTAGCCCATGTTTATGAAGGAGGCTGAGGGTTCATTCAGTGACGTGGTGATGAGCTTTCTTATTCTGTTTCTTGGGAAGTATTATGGCACCATGGAAAGAAAGACAATGGCCTCTAAGTCAAACAAAAACTGAGTATTTTCCTTTTCTATTTCTATTTTCCTATTTTCTATTTGTTAAGAAAAATCTTGGGTATACCAACATGTCTTAATATTCTACATAATCTGATAAATACGTGAATATATGTTATATATTCATATTTTTACTATTGATACTATGTGACTTTAAAAGGGTTGTTACATTAAAAGAAGATAATTAAAATACTGTCTTTTTTTCATTTTGTTTGATCTATCCAATAAGTCACAACAGATGTGATTACCAATTTATGAATGGGCCACTGCTTGATAAATTCATTTTATTTTCACCTACTTATTATTTTGGGAGAAGGACGTGGTAATCCACTCCCGAGGCAATCCCAAAACAGCCATTGAAAACCCTATGAGGCTCGCTATGAGTGGGACACCACTAGATGGTATCTAACTTCTTATTTACTTACTATTGATTACCACTAGAGGGCAACTAAGGACTGTGCTCAGTACAATGTGATGCTAGGAATAAGACAGTCTCTATTAAAATAAGACTACAACATCTTCCTGGGCTGGGGTTTAGCTCAGTTGATAGAGTGCCACGCCACAGTCTCTGAGGCCCTGGGTTAGATCCCCAGCCCTGCAAAAAGTGGCAACCCACTCCTGAAAAACAATCCCTAAATAATCAGCCACTGAAAACCCTACGAGGGTCGCTATGAGTTTAGTCAGACAAACAACAATGGCATCTTCCATCAAAAAAAGTTAACTGTGTTTTGCGGCCTAGATATTCAATAATTATTTGATGATAGTTTTATAATGAAGTTAGTAAATATGCATACATTTCCTATTAAAATGTTAAATTAAAACACTTCCTTTTCTTTTTGATACAACAGCTATTTCTGTAATTACAATTAAATTTGCAAACACCAAGTATAATAATGGCAATTATGCATCAAACTGTAATTGCAGGTGCACCTTCCTACATTTTAAAAGTTGGTATGCAATTACATAAACTACTAAACGTCTGAGAAAGAATGAAGAATACGCTGGGGAAGGCCGTGGTCTTAGTCATAAATTCCCAGTGCAATCATTTTTACATGTGTCACCCAGTGATGAAGTAGCAAGTGCCCACTGTGTGTCAGGCACCATTGAGGTTTTGGACTCATTGTCAAGAAGCACCCCTCTGGCAGAAAAGACAGGCGAAGAGAGAAACAACAAGATGGTCTGTATTAACCTTTGTGCGGATGGAGTAGGTACATCGCGAGGTGGGATCAGAACAAGGAGGGAGCATGGCTGCCCTTCTAGGTGACTTTTTCCTGGTATATGCCTAACTCAGACTATACAGTCTAAAGAATAAATGTGAATGCCAGGCACTTTGGTGCAGGTCTGTAATCGCAACAACTCAGGAGGCTGCCAGCATTGCCAGCTCCAGGCCAGAGGCAGCCTGTACAATTTAGTGAGACCCTGCCTCAAAATTAAAAGGGAGCTGGGAGTCCGTCTCAGTGGCAGAACAGGTTCAACCCCCTTGCACTTCCAAGGAGGAGGAGGAAGAGGAAGAGAAACACTGACCTACAAATGATGTGATTTCAAATTCTTTTTCACCCTCTTACTAAGTCTGTGACCTAGGGCAAGTCTTACAGCTCCCAAACTTCTGTTTCCTGGCAATAAGGCAGTAATAATAATAATAATATAACCTACCACAGAAGATCACAGTGGGAACCAAAGAAAATCCTCATAATTCACTTCACCTTATAGCTGGCACATAACACGTGTTCACTATCATTATTATTACTGTTATTATTTTTGTGTTATAACCAAAAGACCCATAATACATTCCACAGTCCCAAGATGGAGAGAGCATTTGTTTTCGATGTTTTATAATAGATGAGATCTGGTAAAGGAGAATATGATAATCTTCTGGGATAAGAGGATTGATGGTTACCCACAAAAACTTGGTTCCAATATCTTGACCATTTTAACAAATTTTTGTGCTTTTCTTCGTTGCTGGGGATCCATTGCTGAATCTCCTCCCTCTCTCTCTCTCTCTCTCTCTCTCTCTCTCTCTCTCTCTCTCTGTCACTCCCTCTCTCATTGTTGCAGAGTATCATAGTATAGTGGAATAATCATTTTTCTCTCTTAAACATGGCATTCAAGAATACAACATGTTCATTTTATATCTATATATTGCTTTGGGCATTAAATGCACATGTCTCAAGCAAAATATCATAGTCTTGATTTCTTAAAATATCTATATACAGGCTTGAGCTGGATAAAATTCACAAATCATGTTTTTGCTTTCTCAATTTTCCTTTTGATTACAATTGCCCAGAGCTGGAAAGGCAACCACAAAACCAAAACCAGATGGGAAAAACTAAGCCAGAGGACAAGTAAATCCTGATTCCTAACAACTATTTAGATCATGTTTTATCAATCTATGACTCAACAACAATGAACACATTTCGATAAGAGGCTAAAGTTCTCCAACATCATAGATATTTGTATCATGACAGAGGATGAAATAATCCAGCAAACTGAGATGGAGAGTAGACTGAAGCTACGCTCAGCCAAGCTTTAAGAGAGGGACCGAACACAACCCAAAAGCTATTTAAAATTGTGTGTTTATTTGTACATGTTCATACCTCAGTCACCTTCAAACAACTCTGCATTTTATGCAGTGCACCTAACAAGGCCTCAAAGCAGATCTTGAGCTCATTGATCTTGATGCCTTTTAGTGCTTCCTCCATTTTCTGTTTCACCTCTTCAAGAATTTTTTCATCTGGGGAAACAGACAGACAAACAAAAAAGTCTCATGGGACAAGGTCTGGTGGATAGGGAGAGTGAGGCACAAGGGTCACTGTTCTGGGTAGAAAATCTCTGAATGCTCAGTGCACTGTGGGCAGGTGCTGTCATGGAGGAAGATCCAGGCACCTGCTTGCTACAACCCGGGATGTTTCTTCTGCAAGTTGTAATACAACCTTCTCATAACTTCCTTAGTATAAACTTTGGGTGACCATCTGACCAGGAGGAAGAAATTCCAAGTGCGCAATCCCTCTCACCTCAAAGAAACAGATGGTTGTTGTGCTCACATTCATTTCTAGGATTTTTTTGGGGGGAGGGGGGTCCCCTCTCAAAAGACTGTCTGCTGTAGTAAATCAGTATCATGTGTCATCTGCCTACCTCCAGTCACCAAATAGATTTCCCCTTCAGAATCTGAGAGAAGGAAAGACCTAGAGGAAAGCCCTACCCTCCTTTGTCCTCAGCTGACACCTCTAGGCTGTATTTGGAAAGCAACAAAGATATGGAGTGATTTCTGCCCTTCAGCGGGTATGAAGGTAAAGGGCTGACCTTGTTTCAAATGGAAGCCAAGTGAGTGCCTCACAATTATGACGTCATCCCAGCCCCCACCCCTCCTATGAGAGACAAAAGACTCTTGACACTCTTCCCCCAGCCAAATCGCCTTGTTTCCAGCTGATGCATTCCAAGCTGATCAAATAACTCCCCAGGAAAATAAAGGACTCAGGAAGACATCCTGGGTTGAGCACAAGAGAGAAGAAAAGCTGGGTGGTGGGGAGAGAATGCTAGCTGGTGATTTATCCTGCTGTTTATTTTCCCTGTAAACACAGTGGCAGCTCAGCCCAAGATTCTGTCTCCATGGATAAACCGGCTTTCCTGGGCAGCTTTATTTTAGGCACCCACGTTGAGCTTTGGTCTGTGGCAGAGCTGAGCCCTGGCTCCTGGAGGAGACAGACTACGAAGAAAGCAGGCAGTGCTTTCACGATGTGACAGTGACGAAGCTGACACACTCTGGGTAAAAAGCCTCACCAAGGTAGCATGGGCTCTTCCTGCTGCCCCAGGGATGCAGGAGAGGCCATGGAATGGCAGGCTTTGTGCTACTGCCCAGGAAGAAACAAGACAGGCAGCAACTGGGCTCTGGAGCCGTGCTCAGGGCGCCTCAGATCGTGCTAGCAAACAACCGAGGGCCGAGCTGCGCCTGGGAAGTGTTTAAGGTTGAAGACCCTTCTGTGTTTTACTCTATGTCTTAGCACTCGCGTAAGTATTCCTTTTACCCCGTCACTCTTCACATATTTCCTCGCTTGCTGAGATGGTCCAGTCTTGTCCCGCACTCAGCGGCATATTAGTTAGGGTTCTCCAGAGAAACAGAACCCACAGAAGGTAGATGATGTTAGACCTTTCATCACCATGACCAACTCCTGAGAGAAAACCTCTCCTGCAGCTCAGGGTTCAGAGGTTTCAGTTCATGGTTGTCTGGTCCCATGGCTTTGGCCCCAGGTAAGACTGAACATTCTGACCAGGAAGGGGTGGCAGGCAGAGCAGAGCCACTGCCCTCATGTGGCCAGGAAGCAGAGAGAGTAACAGAAAGGAGCCAGGGCCAACACAAACCCTTCAAAAGCATGTCCCCAATGACCCATTTTCTCCAACTAGGCCCCACCTTCCACAGATCCACCACCTCCCAATAATCTATTTAAAATTTTAATCCATCACCAGCAGTCCCCACCCTTTTTTCCACCAAGGACTACTTTTGTGAAATAACTTTTCCATGGACTGAGGTGGAGGGCTGATTTTGGGATGATTCAAGTACATTACTTGTCTAAATACAGATGAAGCTTCACTCACTCACCAGCTGCCCATACCAGTACTGGTTGGCAGCCCAGGTGTTGGAAATCCATGGATTAAAGCACTAATCAGGTCACAGTTTTCATGATCTAATCATCTCTGGAAGCACCCTCACAAACATACCCAGGGGTGTGCTCTACTAATCTCCTAGATGTCTGTTGACCCAATCAAGAAGAAAAATCAAGATGAATCATCCCAAGAGCTGGATGTAGCCCAGTAGTAAAGCACTTGCCTACCATGTGCCAGGTCTCGAGTTCAATCCCCAGCACTGGAGAAAATAAATAAATAAAAGATTAACCAGCACAGATATATTTGTAGATAGCCAACTAAAAGGAATTTTATTAGGAGAATTGGCGTCTATGATTATAAAGACCAAGAAGTCCCACGATAAGCCATCTGCAAGCTGCAGAATGAGGAAAGCTGGTGGTATAATTCCAGCTAAGACTTCAGGCCTGAGAAATAGGATGGAGATGGAGGACTCACTGGTTTAAACCTTAAAATATGAAGATTCAAGAACTAAGACATCCAATGTTTGAGAGCAAGAGCAGGTAGATCTCCCAGGTCCAGATATGAGAGTTAGAATTTACCCTTCCTCTGCATTTTTGTTCTATCTGGACCCCCTACAGATTAGGTGACGTCCATATTGGTGAGACTCTCTTCACTCAGCCTCCTGATTCCAATGCAGTCTATTCTGGATACACCCTCACAGACAGCCCCAGAAATAATGTTTTACCAGTTATCCAGATATCCTTCAGCCTTGTCAAGTTGACATGTAAAATTAACCACCCCAAATAGAAGTCAGTCAGCTTCAAAAATTTAGGATTTCATTTTTAATCAAAGAAGGCTTCTTTCTCACTGTTTCTAGTTGGCTATGAAGAGAAGATCATTTCTAATTTCTAACCCTCAATATGTAATCACCCCCGTTTCTTCCAACAATCCTCATCTCATCTCACCGCTCATTTACCAGCCCACTGCCTAAGACTCTTACCTTCTCCCTACACCTTCATTGCAATAGCGTATCTTTTCAACAGTGGAGCTCATCCAACATATTTCAATGCCTTCTCCACACGGGGCAAGGCATGAAGCCTCGCAGAGATGCAGAGATAATGAAGGCAGCCCCTGGCATTGCCTGCCTTCTGTACCAAATGCTTATTTTATAGCACAGAGGAACTTAATTTGGAAGTCAAGGATAGAATTCAAGGGGGTGAGGGGTAGGGGAAGAAGACATGAGGGGTGTGTGTGTGTGTGTGTGTGTGTGTGTGTGTGTGTGTGAAAAAGAGAGAGAAAAAGAGAGAGGAGCACTTTTGGGGGGTGAGGGAAATTTTTTTTATGGCACATGGCGAAAGGTTAGTATAAAGCACATATGTTCCTCGCCCTATGTAGAGTAAGGAAAGGAACCAGAACAGTGATGAGCTGCTCATACAGCAGAGTCAACACGACAGAATAAAGTGTATGGTGGAGCATCACTTAGATTATGACAAGCAATACTAAATCTATTTCTTTCCTCTTTCTCCTCCATCATTTTCTTAGTGCTATAAAATAAGAAAGTCAGTTCACAAAAACAAATTTTCTTTTTATATAAAATTTTTGAAGGCATATAAATGTTAGTATTTTGTTATCCCTGGTGTTTGTTAAAAAATAAGGTTTGTAATAATATCATTATGGCTTTACCTATTGCTGGAAAAGATGTTCCAAATAGCACTTCCAACAGACAGCACCTCATCAAAGCACCTCAGATAACTGTGGCAAAAATGTGTGATAAGTACTATACATACATATTTTAGAAAGTATAAATTTCATTATTGTATCATATTTAAGAGATAGAAATAGTATAGTCTTCAAAACTCTAATTTATTTAGCAAAAAAGTGTAAATTGAGAACTATTTCTATTCTCAGTATTTTTTTTTTAAGCTTCATTTCAAGTGGCTAAGTTGAATGTTAACATGCCTTTTTCTTTTGAGCCAAAACTGTTTTAGTTGTTCTGGCCTGGAGGCACAGAGCTGTATTCTTAGAGTTTTGCTGGGTTTGTACAGGTTGGAATTCACATATAATAGGAAGCTTCCTGGAGGAACCACAGTTTGAGGGAGGCCTGAAGCACATGTAACCCGCTGAGCTGCATTTCATCTAAAGCTGGATTTTCATCTCCATCTCCAGTTCCAACTCTTGGAAAACACTGAACACCACACTCTTATAATCCCAACGAAGGCCACAGAAGCCATTTAACTATCTGACGTTGATCTGCATGCCCCTAGGATATCAGGGCATATTGTTTTGAACACCTTTCTTGTCACTGTGACAAAATACCCAGAAAAATAACTTGTGGTAGGAATGATTTATTTTGCTCAGAGTTTCAGAAGCTAGTCCATGATGGTGAAGAGTGGGTGGCGGAGTAGAGGAAAGCAGCTCACATCATGGTGGCCAGGAAGCAGAGGGAGAGAGTCCTGCAAGCCTTATCCCTTTTATTCCACTTGGGCCTCCAACCTAAACAATGGTGCTATCCTCATTCAGGGCAGGTTTTCCCTCCTCAGTTAATCCTCTCTGGAAACGCCCCAAGTGTTACACCCATCAGTGTGCTTTACTAATATCCTAGGTGCTTCTCAGTCCAATCAACTTGACCATCAAGATTAAGAATCACATCTGTTGGCCCCACTAAGGCCTCTCACTCCTATAACCCTAGAACTGCTAACCTCTACTCAAAATGCAACACTCCAGGACATCTTTTCTATAACATCCCAAAATTTTCCCTTCATTGTCCTTTATTCTCCCTAATCCTTTCTCTCATGTCTAAATGATGTTGGGTAAAAAATTTACTTACTCTTTATATTGTATAATTTATGATAAGACACCCTCACTTGTCTGTCACTTTGCCGAACAGGAGGGGCTAGGATGTTGTGATGCTGAAAGTTATGCCACTGGTATTACAGATACCAGCAGGGTCACCCGTGGTGGACAGGTTTCAGCCGAGCTTCTAGACTAAGACAGACTAGGGAGCAGGACCTGGCAGCCCACCTGTTAAACAATTAGCCATTAAAAATCTTATAAATAGCAGAGAAACACTGACAAGATATAGTGCCAGAAAATGAGTTACCCAGCTTAGAAGTCATTCAAAAGACAAATGGGGAAGAGTTACCTGCTCAAAGTAGAGTTGACCTTAATGAAGGGAATGGAGTACAGCCCCTGGGACCTCCATTGGCTGATGTAGCATGCTCAAAATGAGAGGAAATAACTATGAACATCCATTAATAATTGGAACATGATATATATGTATTATGAATCTAGGAAAATTAGAAATCATCAAAAGGGAAATGGAGCACATAAACATTGACATTCTATGCCTCAGTGAGCTAAAAATGCATGGTACCGGACATTTTGAATTGGATAATCATATGGTCAACCATGCTAGGATTGACAAAGAGAAATGGGGTTGTATTCATCATCAAAAAAGGCATCCTAAGATCTGTTCTCAAGTACAATCCTGTCAAGGAAGTCCAGTTAATATGACTATTATTTAAATTTATATACCTACCACTAAGGCTACAAATGAAGATAGGAGAGATTTTTACCAGCTTCCACAGTCTGAAATTGATTGAACATGAAATGAAGATGCACTGACAATTACTGGTGACTGGACTGCAAAAGGTGGAAACCAAGAAGAAGGCTCAATAGTTGGAAACTATGACCTTGGTGATAGAAAACATGCTGGAGATCACATGGTAGAATTTTGTCAGACCAATGGCCTTTTCATTGCAAATATATTTTTTTCACCAACATAAATGGTGATTATACACATGAAATGCACCAGATGGAACATACAGGAACCAAATTGACTATTTATGGAAAGAGATGATGGAAAAGCTCAATATCAAAAGTCAGAACATGACCAGATGCTGATTGTGGATCAGACCATCAGCTACTCATACTGAAACTGAAGAAAATTAGAACAAGGGTATGAGAGCCAAGGTTTGACCTTGAGTATATCCCACCTGAGTTCAGAGACCACCTCAAGAACAGATGTGATATGTTAGACACAAATGATCAAAGATCAGATGAATTGTGGCATGACAGCAAAGACATCATTCATGAGGAAAGCAAAAGGTTATTAAAAAGACAGGAAAAAAAAAAAGACCAAATTACATGTCAAAAGAGACTCTGAAATTTGCCCTGGAAGGTCGAGCAGCTAAAAGTAAAATGACAAAGTAAAAGAACTAAACAGAAGATTTTAAAGGGATGTGTGCCCTCAAAGGGGATTGTGGGACACCAGTCTCATCTCTCTCTGCCTTTTTTTATTTCCAAACATGAGGTAAAGGCCTTACTCTGTCATGCACTTCTGCTGTAATGTAGCACCACAGACCAAGACAATAGTGCCATTAAGTCAAGGACTGAAACTTCCAAATCTGTGAGCCTAAATAAGTCTTTTCTCTTTATGAGCTGATCTATCTCAGATATTTGTTTCAGTAACAGAAAGCTTACTAACACACTCTTCATTTTCTTCCACTGGAAGATGCAATCTCAGGATTTCCTACATGAACGTGAATGAATTTCTAACCTGACTGCTCATTTTCATATCGAGAATTTTAAAAATAGTGTTTTCATTGAAAATACTTGCCATACAAGTTAAGTATCTAAAACACTTAAGACCAGAAGTACTTCAGATGGTGGACTTTTTTGAAATGTTGGAATATTTACATATATATAACGAGCTATCTTGGGGATGGAACCCAAGTCTAAGCCTAACATTCACTTATGTTTCCTGTGCACACTGCACACATGGCTGAAGATAATTCCACACGATATTTTTGTGTGCTTATGTTTTGACTGCAGCCGATTATGGGAGGTCACTGAGGAATATTCTGTTCATGGCATCATATTGGCACTCAAAAATCTTTGAAATTTGGTTTTTAGATGAAGGAGACTCAACCTGTACTCCAGATAATCAGATGCCACTCTGGTCACAAACCAACCCAACTATCTAGTGCATATGAAGTGAGAGACTTGGGGCCACCATCTGAAACCACACTTACCACACCATCTGGCTTCCCCACACCCCATCACCTTCTCTCTCTCAACTTGCCACACTTATGGCTGCTTGGGTACCAAAGCCATCAGTTCTCCCAGTAACTCCTCAGCTGGAAACTTCCACTCTGGAAAAAGGAAATGTCTGAAGTCGATATTGAAGTGGTGAGTGACGTCCTTAGCTGTATTCCGAATGTCGCCGTGAAGCAATTGCTAGAACACCATCACCATGCTAGCCAACTCCAAGGACTGCCGCAGAAGCCTTTAGAGGCACTATGTCCAAGTGTCCCACGGAGGAGCCCCAGAAATGGCTCACACCCCTGGAAGTTCCTGCCTCACCCCTGGACACGCAGCTGCCCTGAATTTGGACAGGTCACTGTCAAGGAGAATCACATTGTACCAGGCAGGAAACTCTACCTCCAACTTCTGCCTGTAGCTGGCTTTCTACTGCATGCATTCCTCCAGAAAGAGGATGTCGCCTTTATGTATGCAAAGACATATTTTATATTGGTAATCCCCAAACCTATAGGTCTGTCTTCTGAACTACCAACATATCTGGACATTTCTGTTTTGAGGTTCCATGGGCTGAAAACGTACAAAGTTAAACCAGTCATCTTCCCTTACACTGAATAGCCCTCAGCACGTGGCATCACCCCTGCCTGTCACACTTGGACTCCTGTTCCTCTCCGTCCATCCTTAGTCAATCACCAAGGCTTGTCTATTTTCTTCTCAAAGTTGCCCTCCTGCCCTTCAGACCCTCAAGATACCTTTGCTGAATCGCCAAAATAGTCTCAAAATGGATCTGGTCAGCCTGCCCCTCCATCTTTTGGAAAGACCACCATCATGGCGAGGGTTCTAAAATGCAAATCTGGACATGTACCTCCCAGGCTGGGATCTTTAATGATGTGGCATTATGTGCATGATGAAGCCCAAGTCCCTCAGCATGAAACAGGAAGCCCACATTGACATGGCCCTTACATCATCTCCCCAGCCTCACCCTTCACCTCTTTCTCCTCACCTTCTACAATGAACCCTTTCTGGCTTCTGAATAAGCCCTGCTTTTTGGTGTCCATGCCCTGGCCCAGGATGATGCTTCGGCCAGGATTGTCCTTCCCCTCTGACCACTCCATTTCCTGCCCTGACTGCTCACTGTCTTCCCAGCTCAAATCAAGGGTCACTTCCTGTGGGAATGCTGCCGTGCTCATCCTGTTCTCAGCCACTGTACTGGGGCCCCATTCTATTCTGACCACGTTTACATCATAGGTCTTAGTATATCATCTGCCTTCTGGAATGCTTTAAAGAAAATTACAGAGATGTGCACACACTTGTCCTGCTGTGTGCTGATGTGGAGGATGAGCGACTGCCCAGAAGAATGGAAAAAGGAATCATACTCTGAGGAACGTCCTATAATCCTCTGTGTGTGTGTGTGTGTGTGTGTGTGTGTGTGTGTGTATTTTGGTACTTGGGGGTTGAAACCAGGGCCTCGGATATAATTTGCAAGTGCTCTATCATTAAGCTACATCCTCAGGCCATTTTTTATTTTTTATCTTGAAACAGGGTCTAAGTTATGCAAGCTGCCTCTGGTCTCAAACCCACGATCCTCCTGCCTCTGCCTCCCAACTTGCTGGGATTACAAGCGTGAGCCACCTGGCTCCTATAATCATATTGGACTATAGCAGGAGGCTGTATTTTTGGCTAACCGTACAATTCCTTCCTAGTTACAGGGTTCTAAATAGGAAAGAATATGTAAAGTTTCCAGAATGTTGTCTTGATTTAATGTTGGAATCACAAAACTTACACATTTGGGGCGCAGGAAAGGAAATAGGATGTAAGGAGGACTTTACTATAATTTCAGTAAAGGATTCAAAAGACTGTCTTGGGCATTAATCAATTATTTTAAAACAATCATTTGATGACTTAAGAATAAATAAATCAAAAGCATATGGATTAAATTTTCCTTGAAGTATTCTAGGGTTCCAAAGCAGACAAAATGGCATTTGGCAAAATCCAATTTGCCTTTGCCAAACCTAACGTGTTTGAGAAATAATTTGAAATGTTTTGCTAAGCCCTTAGTGCCACTTCTTTCTCCCATCCCACCCGGATCTCAAAAGTGTAAAGCTAATGCATCTACACAGTTTTCCAAATGAGCCTGGGCATCTTTCAACGAAACCATACTGCTTCATTTAGAGCTTCCAAAGAGAGTCGTCGACATGTTTAGAAACTAATCACCTGAGCAAATGATCTTTTGCTTGCCATCTCTGCCCTCATCTCTAAAATCCTCATGTCAGAATTTAAACAAAATTGTCCAGTGAGTGTCTTGTGAAATTATTTTAAGTGTATAGCAGCAGGCATTTAAAGCAGAAAAGGTATTTTTAAATAAGGTTTACCAAAAATGTAGCAGTGTCTTCCTAGTGGAATCTTGACCATATGTGTTGTTGTTGTTGGTGGTGGTGGTGGTGGGATGTGTGTGTGTGTGTTTTCCTTCTGCATGTCTTTATAGCACTGACTACCTAAACAATCCGTTTTCATTCAAATCATCCTTGAACTAAAATCAGATTTACAAAGTGCCAAGGAGAATGCCCAGGGCTCAACACTGACCCCAGAAACAAAGCCCTTGAGAAACCAGCAGCGTGTATCGGAAGGTGGGTGGGGCAGACAAGTCTTTCACTCTGCTGGTGAGTCTTTTGGAGCAGTCACCTCAGCAATGCTGAACTTGCACATAATGGGTACCTTCTCCTGGAAGATCGCTGGTTAATATCGATCAGACACGCTTGACATTGGCAAAATGATATTCCCCTTCCTAACTGTCAGGGATCAACCTGGCACATTGCAGAAACACATGAGGTTAGTAGTTCCCTGGGAAACTATTCATAGACTGTTTATCTGGAGTGAAAGCAGTTAATTTTCTTTTTAATCTCTTTGCATTTTATTTATTTTTGATTGTAGATTGAGTACCTAAAATATCTTAAGATACTTCATATTAACATGCTCATAATACTTATTTTCTGGAGCTGAGTGCAGTGGCGTACACCTGCAATCCCAGCGACTCAGGAGGCGGAGGCAGGAGGATCGCAAGTTGGAGACCAGAGGCAGTCTGCATAACTTAGCGAGACCCTGTCTCTAAAAGTAAAAAAATGATCTGAGGGTGCAGCTCAGAGGTCTAGCACTTGCAAAGCATGCAGGCAGAGGCCCTGGATTCAACCTCCAGTATGGAAAAAAAAAATTACTATCTGTTGAAATTTAGATGAGGCATCCAAGAGATACCCTAAATAATCAGAAATATCTTATATTGCTTTTAAATCATTTTTGGATAAACAATTTCTTTCCCTTTCAATTGCAGGTAGTTAAGAAGCATTACTCACAAAAGGAATATCTTTCCATTTTCTCTGAACTCAGCTAGGATGCGACTTTACCTTGGAGTTGTATCCTATAGGAGTGGCTTGACTGTCAGGGGCTAGCTTGCTATAAAAATAAGTGCATATATGTTTTTCAGTCCTGTGCTGCAAAAATGAGCCTTGCTGAAAATATGACCCCAAGGACAATTACTTCCACTCCACTGATACTATCCTAGAGTAGAAATATGGGATCAGCAGCAAGACCTTTGAATGCTGTCTGGACAGGGATCATTGGGTTACAAAGAAGGAAATACTTTTAAAATTAGCTCAAATACAAAGGAGAAATTGGAAAGCTACAGCAGACTCTTACAGAACCCAAATGCCAAATATTAAGATTGGTCTTCCCGAAAACTAAGATTTCCATGTAGATAATTTCTTTTTCCCTAAGAAGACAACTATCTCTTTTCTCCTTCTCTCTGCCTGCTCCATTTTCCCTACTTGTCCCCACAGAGTAACTTTTTCAGGTTGGTTTGTCATAGCTGACTATAGTCACAGGGGCTAGAAGTAAATGCTCATTCCACCATTAGAACGCCAGTCCTCAGAGACCAGACGCCCAGAACCAGGGACCAGGGCAGAAAAATGAAATGCTTGGGAAAGTCCTGGCAACCTAAACAGCTCAGAAGCTGTGCTGTATGTATGTTGTTATCTGTGCTGTATGTTATGTTGTTATGCAGAGTGTCAGCTGTGGCTACCAGACACAAGGCAGTGGGTGTTGTGCTCAACCCCCAGGAGCATCCCACACACAAAGTCTGCAGAGTATTCCTACTGTGTGAGATCCGTATGATTTCCAGCACAGTGCTTGGAGGGTAAAAGTCATGTGCCTTTATTTTACCAAATTCTCTTAAAATAAGCCCGAGATTCCATCTCTGGATGGACAGGTGTATTAGTTATCTGTGGTTGCCTTACAAATTACTCTAAAATTTAATTCTTTATAAAAGAACTATAAATAGTTTACATTTTACAGTTTCTCTGGGCCAGGAATATGGAAGTGGATTAACTGTGGGCTCTACCTCAGCATCTTTCATGAAGTTACCGTCAGAATGTTGGTCAGAGCTGTAGTCTGACAACTTGAGGACCTGGAAGATCTGCCCGCAAGTTGGCTCCTTCACGTGGCTGCTAGCAGGGGGCCTCAGTTGCTTACTGGCTGTTGCAGATAGGCTTAGTTAGCTAAATATGGGCCAAACTGTATATTAAGACAGTGATACCAATGAATTTTAACCCATTAAGTAAGATAGAAACTGATAGTGGCATGCATATACATTTACACATGG